>JBBPBX010035803.1:6121-31853 GCA_038048925.1 Garcialebias charrua | reverse complement strand
CCGTTCTCAGTGTGCCACCCACCCGTCTGCATTCTGGGACCCTAAACAGCTTTGACGAAGTTGTTCAGAGTGAGGTGGAGGCCATCATCAAGAAAATGAAGCCTTCATCCTGCGCCCTGGATCCTTTCCCCTCGTCTCTCATAAAAACCAATCATTCTGCAATAGGCCCACTTATCACTCAAATAATAAATCAGTCTCTACAATCTGGTCATGTTCCACTGCCTCTAAAAACCGCCATCATTAGGCCTCTTCTGAAAAAATCTAATTTGGATCCCGACATTTTTTCTAATTACCGCCCAATTTCACACCTCCCTTTTCTGTCTAAAGTGCTGGAAAAAGCTGTTGCTGCTCAGCTGCAGGATCACCTACAACAACACTCCCTGTATGAGAAGTTCCAGTCTGGATTCAGGGCAGCTCACAGTACAGAGACTGCATTGCTGAGAGTTACCAATGATGTCCTCTTGGCTGCTGACACTGGCTCTCCCTCCATCCTTGTCCTCCTTGACCTCACTGCAGCCTTCGACACTGTGGACCATAGTATCCTCCTCCACCGTCTTCATGTGGAGGTCGGTCTCTGCGACACCGTCCTGGACTGGTTCAAATCTTTCCTCTCCAATAGGCTGGAATGTGTTAGTCTTGGCAACGCCACGTCCCAGACAGTCTGTGTCTCCTGTGGTGTCCCTCAGGGGTCGGTTCTGGGGCCCCTGCTGTTTTCCCTTTACATGCTGCCTTTAGGTCAAATTATTAATCAGTTCAACATTTCTTTTCACTGTTAAGCTGGGTTTATACTAGCGTCTCATGTCTTTTACCCCCCGTTGAGTGAACCCAGCGCTGACGTGTGTCACCGACCGCATTGAGTGTTTATACCTCTTTAAGACGTGGGGATAATCCCTCCCTCTTCCCTCCCACTGCATACGTCACACGCACTCAAGCCCGAGATACACTCGAGCGTCCTCACGATACGCCTATACGCAGCGTACGTACGCTGTGGCAAAAGCGTAGCCCCTCAGGGCACGTACGCGCAAAAGTATTTTTTTACATACGCATGCGCGGTGTCTGAACATAAACTTCCCCGGCGCCGGACTGTTTTGTATGTTACACAAATTAAATAAATTCCCCTTCTTTATCGCTGATCGGGCCTTTTCTTTTGTTTTTTTGCCTAAAGTCAAGTAACCGCTTCTTCCTCCGTTCACTCGATGATTGAAATGAATGAATTCAGGTCCTACCTGGGTGCGGCGATGTTTTAAATATCCCTGGTGGGCTGTGTGCTGCAGGAAAAGCACTCCCTGTTATTATTTTTATTTCTGAGAGAACTTTTTACAACATATATAGTAGAAACACCGCATGAACACCGCCGCGGTCTTCAAGGCGCTACATGAGCTGGCTGTCAATCATTTCAGTAGGCGTGTCAGCAAGTAACCAATCAGCGAGCTCAGTTGAGTCCCCTCCGTGTGCAGCTGCTCATATTACAACAAGGAGAACGCGAGCGTTTGAAAGCTGATAGTTTCTGACATATGCTGAAGCATATCAGCAAAACACATGCGCACAAAATGCGCGCGTAGAGTGGCGTACCTGAGGACGCATGAGTGTATCTCGGGCTTCACACTGCATACGTCACACACACGTTGGCTGTTGCCGGAAAGAGGAAGTAATTTCAACAGTTCACTACGAAGAAAATGTATTCGCAGGCGGCAAAAGAGATGCTTCTCAGGTTGGATGACGAGTCGGAGGACGAGGATGAAGAAAATGACCTTATATTAATGTTATTGACCGCGAACATGGAAATACGACGCGAACGGCGTTGGCACGTTCGCCCGCTGAACAGGACCAGATCTACACAAGGCGAGTTTAGCTTGTTGGTTCAGCAGATGCGGGAGATGGATGACGAGACACACTTTTCATATTTTCGAATGTCCGCTGCTCGTTTTGATGAACTTGCCCACCGGATCTCCCCTCACCTGCAGCACGCACCGACGCACAGCGCACCGGTCTCTGCCCCGGAGAGACTGGCTGTGACGCTGCGGGTCCTGGCTTCTGGGTGCTCATTCACTGCCATCGCTGCCAGTTATAAGCTGGGGAAGGCTACTGTATGCTCTGTACGCCCATATGGAGGTAAGATGCAATATAATTAATGTCAGTACTGATGTTATATTTGCACTTTATTTTGTAATTTTATGAAACATATTACTGTAAGAACTACCGGTATCTAAAACAGTGGCGGGGTCACGTGCTGCGGGGTCACGTGCTGCGGTGTCACGTGCTGCGGTGTCATAGACCATATATGGACATCCAAACAAAAAACGCCCACAAACTTTGAACCAATCACACGCTGCGAGCCGCATCGTCGGCTTCGAGAGTTCTGTTTGGGGGCTATGTACACGACGCCTATGCACCGGGGGATCACAGCGGGTGTGCGGCCAAAAGTTGCGCAATGTTTGCTCACTCAACGGGGGGTAAAAGACATCCGACGGGCCGTCGTGCCAAGTATAACAAGGCCTTTATGCCGACGATACACAGCTTTACATCAGGACTGGACCATCCTCATCTTCCACCTTGTCATCTCCATCTTCACTCACTGCCCTCTCTGCCTGCCTGGAGGCAATAGCCTATATGCCACGGGTAGTGGTGACGTACTTCCGGTAAAATCTGGGCTCTACGCTACACTTCCGGTTCTGGTCGACAGCAGTTGTTGTTATCGGTAGCTTCTAGAACTAGACCATGTAAAAGACACAAAAGGTAAATTATCTGCGAGCTACTGGTACAACAAGAGAGATTTGTTGTGTGCCGTTGTGTCCAGTGAATAGCAGGTACAATAGAGCGCTTAGTTTTTTATATTTTAATGCCAGAGTTCGTTGCTAACCGAGTTAGCCTTAAAGCTAACACTCGGTTGTAGCTGGCGTTTTAAACCTCAGAATATTCAAGAGCCAGCATCAAACAGTGGTTAAAAATGAGCTGTACCTGCATTGTTCCAGTGGAATAATTCTCCCTTCCATGACCGGGGCTTTGGGAGAGAAGCAGCAGGACAGCGAGGAGGAGAACACAGCTGCAGCTCAGTAAGAAACATGAATATGACTCGACTCCACATCCTGCGCTTGTAGATTTAATGTTGGAGTCATGATGAGTGATTTAATAAAAGTTTGTAACTACATACTTTTAAAATAATATTCAGATTTTAACAGTTTTCTAATCTGTAAATATGTTTGTAAACTCCTAGTAACTTCAGGGCTGTTACACCTCTGAAATATTCTCTGCTGTTTCCTTTAATATGAAACCAGAACTGTTTCACTTCAATTAAACTTTTATTTCCTGAGATGTAATTATTTATTTTAAAGCATAACTCTCATAAAGAGTTCTCTGTTTGGTTTTTTACGTTATGTAGGTAAATATGAACACTTTTTTGTTTTTTCAGGTTTGCATCATCTGACCTCCTGGTGTGTTTCTGACCCATGACTGCGCTGCTCTGCCATCCATGGTCGGTGTTCACCAAGAATGAGATGAGAGGAACTCCCCATCAAGTTCAACTTGTGTTTATTTGTCATATACAGGTTAACACAGAGTTAACAGTACAGTACAATGAAGTGCTCAGGATGAGAAGAGCAGATTTGACTTGCTAAAAATCAAACTATACTAAAAGCATGCAAAGTGAAAAAGTAATTATAATATTCACAAAGTCCTGAAGAGAGACAGTAAACATGGTTGGATATACAGTAATGATGCAGCAGGATGAATTTGAATGAACTACTGTAAGTATTTCAAACTAGTAATACAGTACAAGCTAACATGCACATAGTTATATATATATATACAGTATATATATATATACACTACACATAATCAACATTACACAGGTTGTGTGACATTGAATTATTAGTTATTACCAGTTGTTCAGTGTTATTTATTGATTATTTATCCACACCACCCCGTCAACCCATATCCTGCAGCCCGTTGAGTTCTTCCTGTTCTTAAATGACCTTGACCTTGGATGAAAGCAACGGGACCTTGCTGACCGGTACGGTGTCCATCAGTCCACGGTCAGGCGGATTATCACAGCAACTTTTTGACAGTACTCGGCTCAATTAGGACCCGATACCTGAAGAGCAGATGCATAAAAATCTACCTGCAGACTTCAGGACTACTGTACCCTGACACTGCAGTCACACTACTTACTACTTGTAAGAAAATAAAATGTTCAAAACATTCTGACTTTGTCTTCACATTATCACCCAAAAAAAATGTGTATGTTGATTTAAGACAGGCTTAGAGTTCAGTTTTATTTTAGCCAGTTTATTAAAAACAAATTTGATGTTACATTACTGTAGAAAACGTTTGAGGCACAAGATTTAAACAGTTTATAGCATTACAGCTTCTGACTTTAAGTCACAGCTTCCTCGACAGCTAATGGAGATTTAAAAACATTAATCAGTCAGACAAAGGTAAGTGATGAAGCAGCTCTTCTGTTCAACCATCCACATGGATCACATGTCCTTCGTCATCAGTGGAGCTCACAAACATCCAGGCTGGACCAGCTGGCTCCCTCCTCATCATCATCACTACGGTGTCCTGTCCAGTGAAAGAAAACATCTCTTATTAAGAGCTGCTATAAACAGTGAGATTCACAAAACCATATAGCAGATATGTGTTGAATATAAAGAGTTTATATTGTCTGATATTTAACTTCAACTCAAGTTTTGTACACAAACTTGAATTAAAATAATTAAATTAAAATAACGTGTTTCTAAATCTGGTCTAAATCTCCTGCCTCCTTGTTTGAAACTAACATTTGTGTTAAATCAGAAATGTACAGACAAAACACGTTTACTCAACAATTTAGCAAGGGTTAACTATGTTAGCTGTGTTAGCCTACATGATGCAGTTTGGTGAACTGAAAACAAATACAGACTTACCTTCAGAGTTATTTATGTAGTTGGACACATAAAGCTTAAGTCCTTTGTCTTTCTTAGATGTGCGCTTTAGACAAGGTCTGAATAATTCTGTACACATTGACTGTCGGCAAGTCCTCCAGAGATTGTGTAAAGATCGCCATTCTGTGGCTGTGAACCGGAAGTGCGCCCTCTGGCCCATGAATGCGGAAGTGATAGAAAGGAAGTCCGTGGCATATAGCCTATTAGGGAATAGATGAATCAGAACTTTCTTCAATTAAACTGCTCCAAGACTGAGGCCATACTGATTGGCACCCCTCACCAGGTACAAACATCTCCTATAACAAGACTTTCCTTTTCTGGACAAGACATCCCCCTCTCCACCTCTGTTACTAATCTTGGAATAAAAATGGACTCCAATCTTACATTTGAAAATCACATTAAGCATCTGTTTAAAACTTGCTTCTTCCATCTTCGAAACATCTCCAGACTTCGCCCATCCCTAACTTTTTCCGATGCTGAGAAGCTCGTCCATGCTTTTGTCTCCTCCAGGCTCGACTACTGCAACTCCCTGTTTATTGGAATCCCTGGCAAAAACCTTCAGAAACTTCAATATATTCAAAACAGTGCAGCAAGGATCTTGTTGAGAGTTCGTAAATTTGAACATATTACGCCCATTCTCCATAACCTTCATTGGCTTCCTGTCGCCTACAGAATTCAGTACAAAACTGCTCTCATTACACATCAATGCTTACACGGAACTTCACCAGATTATCTGAAGGATATTCTTATTCCATACTCATCCACCCGTTCGCTGCGGTCACAGAACAGTAATCTCCTTCACATTCCGAGAACCAAATTAAGGACCATGGGAGACCGGGCTTTCAGTGTGGCTGCCCCCCGCCTGTGGAACTCTCTTCCTGACTGTCTGAGAGCCCCACAGTCTGTGGTTGACTTTAAGAGCGGCTTGAAGACCTTTCTTTTCAACCGAGCATACTCTACCTCCTCATGATTCTACTTTTGATCTTAGCTGATACTGTTATTGATTTTAATTGTTTTATTATTTGTTTTATTGACATTTAATTCTGTTGCACCTTGTAGCACTTTGAGATTTTCATTAATGAAAAGTGCGTTATAAATTGAATTCATTATTATTATTATTATTATCATTAGCCTCGGAGGGCTAATGCTAAAAGGAGCAGCAAATGGCGGCGCGCGCAGACGGTTTTCGGTAAGTTATCTTAAAGGAGACCACATATAGGTATTTAAAAATTTTATGTTATGTCTGTGGGCTATCTTGACAATATTAATTCATTTTAATACACAAAATAATTCTTAGATAATTAATTATACCCTTTTTAATTCTGCCATTTTTAACTTTCGTTTTGAACGACCGGTTTCTTGAAGTCCACGCCCTTCAACGATCTGTTAACGCCCTCTGTAACAGCCAGTATCTGTAATGTGTTGTTGTTTTAAAATTAGCTCTTTTTTTATTACTCATTTGACTTACTGTTAGTGCTAGCTTAAGATAACTTACCGAAACCCGTCTGAGCGCGCCGCAATTAGCTGCTCCTTTTAGCATGAGACCACCCGAATCCGAAGCTAATGTTAGCTTGTTCCTCTTCCGGTGTTCGCCAGCTTCGCTCGTTGCACGCGGAGATTTTGGGAGTTATCGCTGTTCCAGTCAAGACAACAAAGTTCACCAAGTGTCTCCCGTAAATTAATCAGTAAGGAGAAGGTCCTCGCTGCTGCGAGGCTGCTGCGAGGGCAGCAGCGAGGCTGTACAATTGAAGCTCCGCTCCATCCGCCAGAAGAGGGTCCCGTTGCCGCTGGTCCCTACGCCGGGGGTCCGCTCGTTTAATTTTTGACGGCTGCGCGTTGGGAGCGATCGCAAATACACTAAAAATTGAACTAAAATATAAAAATAACAATTATACTTTATTTATAAAGCCATTTAAAAAAAACACAGCTGCAACAAAGTGCTGTACACATGAAATTAAGAACATATAAACAAAAGATGAGATGAAATCATGAAAAACAACAGTCATGTGTTTAATACAGAAGTGGGTTGAGCCTAACCAGGGGTTGCTAGGTGAGGGGCTGGACTCAGGTTTGAGGTGATTGGCTACGGCCTGTGACGTCAATAACTGCAGGAAGTGTGAATCCTGGTGTATTTATCAAAAATAAATAAATCTACTTAGAGTAAATAAACCACTGGGTGCATTTTTTTGGCACAAGGACTGTTTTTTTATGAAGTAAATACCCAAAGTTGAGTAAAAAAAACATTAAAAAGTGAATTTTGCATCTGTGGTCCCCTTTAAGCTAGCACTAAGTCAAATGAAAAAGTCAAATCAAAACAACATGGCGAGTTATAAATGATGTTCTAGCACTTTGAGATTTTCATTAATGAAAAGTGCGTTATAAATTGAATTCATTATTATTATTATTATTGTTCTAAAAAGTCATAAAGCGAAAACGAACATTGCAAAATATTTTGTGAAAGATGACAAATAATACAGGATGAGAATGATATCGTAAATGAATTTAATCAATATTTTGCAAATATTGGATCAAGCCTTGCAGCTAAAATACCAAAAGTAGATAATAATGTGTGTCATTCAATTAAAAGTTGCACCAACAGTATTTTTCTTAATGGAACTAACAAAGAGGAAATTATGAAAATGGTAAAAAATCTCTCAGACAAGAGATCAAAAGACTGGGTGGACATGGATATGATGTTCGTAAAAGAAATAATGAGTTATGTTATTGAACCGTTTACATATATATGCAATTTATCTTTTTCAACAGGAATATTTCCAGATAACATGAAAGTAGCAAAGGTAATTCCTCTTTTTAAAAATGGTGATAAATGTGTATTCAATAATTATAGGCCAATATCCTTGTTACCACAGTTCTCAAAAATTCTAGAAAAACTATTTGTGACCAGATTGGATCAATTTATTGATAAACAAAATATTTTAAGTAGCAGTCAGTATGGGTTTAGAGGAAAAAACTCTACATCAATGGCTCTCATGGATTTAATGGAACAAATAACTAATGCTGTCGATCATAAACAGTACTGTGTTAGTGTTTTTGTTGATCTAAAAAAAGCATTTGATACCATTGACCACACCATTCTCCTTGAAAAACTAAATAAATATGGTATTAGAGGACCAGCATTACAGTGGGTATCTAGCTATTTGAAAGATAGGAAACAGTTTGTGCAAATAAATGATGTTAGATCTGACCTCCGTGATATCACTTGTGGAGTTCCTCAGGGCTCTGTGCTTGGACCAAAGTTATTTATTTTATATGTGAATGACTTGGTAAATGTGTCAGGACTTCTTAAATGTGTTCTTTTTGCCGATGACACCACATTTTTCTGTTCGGGTAAAGACATAAAACAGATTTTGGATATGATGAAAACAGAATTTATAAAAATACAAACTTGGTTTAAATTAAACAAATTATCTTTGAATTTAGATAAAACTAATTACATGATATTCAGTAACAAAAAGAGAATTGTTGACGATCCATTTGAAATTGAAGATGTTGTGATCTGTAAAGTGAGTGAAGTGAAGTTTCTGGGTGTTATCATTGATGACAAACTGACATGGAAACATCATGTAAATTCCATTAAAACAAAAATAGCTAGATCAATTGCAGTACTGTATAAAGTCAGGGATTTTTTAATTGATAAAGCTCTGTATATGTTGTATAACACAATCATTGTTCCACATTTAATCTATTGTATTGAGGTTTGGGGAAAAGCGTGCAAAACAATTACAAAGCCTGTTTTTATTTTACAAAAGAGAGCTGTAAGAGTAATCACCAGAAAACATTTCAGTCACCCATCAAACACCTTGTTTCTTCAGCTAAATTTATTGAAATTCCAGGAATTGGTAGAATATAGTATTTTATCAGTTATGTATAGGGCTCATAATAACACATTACCTTTAAATATCCAAAGAAATTTTATAAAAAGACAAAGTTATTACAATCTCAAAGGGACAGAGATATTCATCAAACCACAATTCAGAACCAGCTTAAAGGGACGGTCTACCTCAATTCAGGGAGTTCGATTGTGGAATGCTCTGGAGAGTGATGTTAAAAATGCAAAATCAATGTATACATTTAAGAAAAAGGTCAAAAAGGACTTGCTCAAAAACTATATATGATGTAGCTTAGTGTGTTTGTGTATTACACTTATGTTGTACTTATGATGTAGCTTAGTGTGTTTGTGTATTACAGTTAGAAAAATTAAGTAGAGTTATTCATTTTGTGATGTAGTTTGTGTATTACAGTTAGAAAAATTAAGTAGAGTTATTCATTTTGTGATGTAGTTTGAAGGTTATCATTGGTTGAACAAACTGTGAAATAAGGGGCAGATATAATAAGATTTCATCTTCTTTCTGCTCCTTTCATTTTATCCTACTTGTATTCTTGTATCTGATGAAACTGTTTTGTATTGTTCTTTTAAAATGAATGAATAAACATCAAATCCAATCAAATAAAAAATGAGTAATAAAAAAGAGCTAATTTTAAAACAACAACAGATTAGAGATACTGGCTGTTACAGAGGGTGGAGTTAATGTAAACAGATTTTTGAAGGACGTGGCCTTCAGAGCTCATTATCATAAACCGGTCGTTTAGAACGGAAGTTAGAAAATGCATAACTAGAAAGGGGATATTTTATTATCTAATAATTATTTTGTGCATTAAATTGCACGAACATTGTCTGGATAGCCCACAGACATACCATAAAAATTTATAAAACCAATATGTGGTCTCCTTTAAACCAAATTCTGCTTAACCAAAGCCGATTGTATACAGGTGATCTCTGGGTTTAAGGCATTTAAATGAAGCCTACAGCAGTTTTTGGTCATGGCATTTTCACCTCCATCAAGCAGCCTGTTGCTGGCAGCGTGGGGCTTCCCATCATCAAAAACATGTACTGTACAGTATTGTAGTACTCTGCTCAACAAAAAGCCTCCACTCTGCACATCATTGTTCAGTTAAACACTAGTAATTTATTTGAAGGCCTGTTGTTCTACCTGAAGTAACAATCAGTCCACGCTCACAAATGTTTCCATCATTTCAAAAGAAACAGTGTGTCTGTGTGCACGCGTCTCATTGTGATTTAATACTAACCACCACTCTGTGATTAAATAATGTTCAAATCTAGCCTGTGTGTGTGTGTGTGTGTGTAGCACACTTTTTTGTCAAAGGAACTTCGGGAAACAAAGTCAGCTGACAAACCAATAAAGCCATAAGAATAAGAGCAGAGCAGATAAATTATAGTGATTCAGCGCTCTTTGTTCATCCTCTGACAGCAAACCTTTAGCTGATTTGACTGAAATCAACGTTACAACATTTGTGCTGGGAGTAGCACGGTCACATTCTGCTGCTTGATTCATGTCAACCTTCAACACATCTCTCAGCTCAGTAAAAAGGACAATTAAGAGGCAGGTCAGGGAATGCAATGTTCAGAAAAACCCCAAACCCAAAATTTTATCATCCATTAGTGCGTGATGGGAACATTCCTTTATGTTAAAAACCGAAAATAAAAATAATGAATGGTTTTGTCATCTGGACCAGTTTCTTTAAGTGAGAAATGTTTCATCCTCCATCCAGAGGACTGCATCAGTCTACAGCCTGCCAACCAGATATGTCCCTTAAGTAATCTTCACTGCTGTGCTTCAAGCCAACCTCCTGTTGGAATCTCAGTAGGCTTTTAACACAGAGAGATTCCAACAGGAGGTTGGCTTGAAACACAGCAGTAAAGATTACTTAAGGGACATATCTGGTTGGCAGGCTGTAGACTGATGAAGTCCTCTGGATTTAGGCGAAACGTTTCTCATTTAAAGAATCTGGTCCAGATGACACAATTTAACCTTTTTTGTTGTTATCTGGATGGTTGAGGCTTCAAACCTTAATCCATAGTTTTCAATTTTTGTTTTATTGTATTTTATTTTATTTCATTTGTATCACCCCCCCCCAAAAAAAAAAATATCCAAGGATGAATTTAATTTCAGTATAAATATAGCTGTTCTGGGACGACGCAGGTTTGTTACAGAACATTAGTGATCAAATAGGATCACGAAGAGCTAAGATAAAGATGTTGGAGACATTTTAAACAGGATTAGGTTATAAAATGATGTCAAGCTTCAAAAACCTCAAAGAGTAATTTAAAAATGCAAAGGGTACGATACAACAAGACCCACCAAGACATGACCGTCCACCTAAACTGACGAGTGGCGGGTATGGGCAGAGTTAGTCTGAGACGCATCCTTTGGTAACTCTGGAGGAGCTGCAGAGATCCACAACTCAGGAGGGAGAATCTGTCAACAGGACAACTATCTGTCGTGCACACCGCAAATCTGGCCTTCATGAAGAGTGGACCGAAGAAAACCATTGTTGAAAGAAATTCCTGTTTGTTGTCTGTAAACTACATAAAAAGCTAAGAAAGTTCATGCTCAATAATCCAGGTACCAAATCCAATAAGACTCAGTCGGGTCATCTGGACAGTTTCTTTTTACATAAATACATAAAAAGCATATAAAAAGCTGTCCACAGAGAAGAAGTTCGTTTGTACGAAAGACGAAACGTTTCAACAAATAATCTATCAATAGGACCTGACTTAACCTGGTTAGCGACATAAAAAGCTAAATCCTCAAAAATCATGGGAGTTATTATAAGTTGAAGCTACATCAAAGTCAAAGTCAAAGTCAAAGTCAACTTTATTGTCAGAACTGCAATATGTACAGGACATACACAGGATTGAAATTGCGTTTCTCTCAGTCCCTCGGTGCAACAGTAACCATTTAAACACTAAAACACTGAAACATTTAATAAACATAAGCATAAAATAGTAAAAGTGTAACACTGTCCTGAGTTTTTGCATAGTAGTATAAAAGTATGAAAATTTACACCAACACTAAAACACTAAACATTTAATGAACATAAGCATAAAATGAAATAATAAAAGTGTAATACTGTCCTGAGTTTTTGCATAGTAGTATAAAAAGTATAAAAAGTATATCTATAAAATAAACTGAAGGTTCTAGCATTGACATTTGCAAAGAGTGGCAAAGCAGCATATGAGTTAATGTACACAGTATATGTATGAGGTAGTTGATGTTGGTATAGAGGCAAAGTGGCATATGCAGTAAGGCACATAAGGCACATTGGGCATCCTTAAATAAGGCTAGTCAGAGAATACTGTATATGTATCAGCAGTAGTGTAGATATAAAAGTAGTGTAAATGTAAACAGTAGTAATAAATGTAAACAGTAGTAATAAATGTAAACATCCATCCATCCATCCATCTTCTTCCGCTTATCCGGGGTCGGGTCGCGGGGGTAGCAGCCTAAGTAGGGAGGCCCAGACTTCCCTCTCCCCAGCCACTTGGAGCAGCTCCTCCGGGGGAATCCCAAGGCGTTCCCAGGCCAGCCGAGAAACATAGTCCCTCCAGCGCGTCCTGGGTCTTCCTCTGGGTCTCCTCCCGGTGGGACATGCCCGGAACACCTCACCAGGGAGGCGTCCAGGAGGCATCCTAACCAGATGCCCGAGCCACCTCAACTGGCTCCTCTCGATGTGGAGAAGCAGCGGCTCTACTCCGAGTCCCTCCCGGATGACTGAGCTTCTCACCCTATCTCTAAGGGAGAGTCCAGACACCCTGCGGAGAAAACTCATTTCAGCCGCTTGTATCCGAGATCTTGTTCTTTCGGTCATAACCCAAAGCTCATGACCATAGATGAGGGTGGGAACGTAGATCGATCGGTAAATTGAGAGCTTTGCCTTTTGACTCAGCTCTCTCTTCACCACGACAGACCGGTACAGCGCCCGCTTCACTGCGGACGCTGCACCTATCCGCCTATCGATCTCACGCTCCAGTTTTCCCTCATTCGTGAACAAGATCCCGAGATACTTAAACTCCTCCACTTGGGGCAGGACCTCCTCCCCGACCCGGAGAGGGCATGCTACCCTTTTCCGGCTCAAGACCATGGCCTCGGATTTGGAGGAACTGATCCTCATCCCGGCCGCATCACACTCGGCTGCAAACCGCTCCAGTGAAAGTTGTAAATCACGAACTGATGAAGCCAGTAGGACCACATCATCTGCAAAAAACAGAGAAGCGATTCTAAGGTCACCAAAACGGATCCTCTCAACACCTTGGCTGCGCCTAGAAATTCTGTCCATAAAAGTTATGAACAGAATCGGTGACAAAGGGCAACCTTGGCGGAGTCCAACTCTCACCGGAAACGAGCCTGACTTACTGCCGGCAATGCGGACCAAGCTCTGACACCGGTCGTACAGGGACCTAACAGCCCTTATCAAAGGGCCTGGTACCCCATACTCCCGGAGTACCCCCCACAGAACCCCCCGAGGGACGCGGTCGAATGCCTTCTCCAAGTCCACAAAGCACATGTAAACTGGTTGGGCAAACTCCCACGCACCCTCCAGGACCCTGCTGAGGGTGTAGAGCTGGTCCAGTGTTCCACGACCAGGACGAAAACCACACTGCTCCTCCTGAATCCGAGGTTCGACTATCCGACGGACCCTCCTCTCCAGAACCCCTGAATAGACCTTACCAGGGAGGCTTAAGAGTGTGATCCCCCTATAGTTGGAACACACCCTACGGTCCCCCTTTTTGAATAGGGGAACCACCACCCCAGTCTGCCAATCCAAGGGAACTGCCCCCGATGTCCACGCGATATTGCAGAGTCGCGTAAGCCAACACAACCCTACAACATCCAGAGCCCTAAGGAACTCCGGGCGAATCTCATCCACCCCCGGAGCCTTGCCACCGCGGAGCTTTTTAACCACCTCGGCGACCTCAGCACCAGAGATCGGAGAACCCGACCCAAAGTCCCCAGGCTCTGCTTCCTCAGTGGAAGACGTGCCAGTAGGATTGAGGAGGTCTTCGAAGTATTCCGCCCACCGACTCACAACATCCCGAGTTGAGGTCAGCAGCACGCCACCTCCACCATAAATGGTGTTGGTCTCGTACCTCTTTCCCCCCCTGAGACGCCGGATGGTGGACCAGAATCGCCTCGAAGCCGTACGGAAGTCATTCTCCATGGCCTCTCCGAACTCCTCCCACGCCCGAGTTTTTGCCTCAGCAACCACCCGAGCCGCATGCCGCTTGGACTGCCGGTACCTATCAGCTGCTTCCGGGGTCCCACAAGCCAAAAAGGCCCAATAGGACTCCTTCTTCAGCCTGACAGCATCCCTCACTGCCGGTGTCCACCACCGGGTTCGAGGGTTGCCACCACGACAGGCACCAACAACCTTGCGGCCACAGCTCCGATAAGCTGCCTCGACAATAGAGGCGCGGAACACGGCCCACTCGGACTCCATGTCCCCCGCCTCCCTCGGAACGTGTTCAAAGCTCTCCCGGAGGTGGGAGTTAAAGCTCCGTCTTACGGGAGACTCTGCCAGACGTTCCCAGCAGACCCTCACAATACGTTTGGGTCTGCCAGGTCTGACCGGCATCCTCCCCCACCATCGGAGCCAACTCACCACCAGGTAGTGGTCAGTTGACAGCTCCGCCCCTCTCCTCACCCGAGTGTCCAAGACATGCGGCCGCAGATCAGATGAGACGACAACAAAGTCGATCATCGAACTGCGACCTAGGGTGTCCTGGTGCCAAGAGCACATATGGACACCCTTATGCTTAAACATGGTGTTCGTTATGGACAATCCATGACGAGCACAGAAGTCCAATAACAGAACACCACTCTGGTTCAGATCAGGGGGGCCGTTCCTCCCAACCACACCCCTCCAGGTCTCACTGTCATTGCCCACGTGAGCGTTGAAGTCCCCCAGTAGAACAAGGGAGTCCCCAGGAGGCGCACTCTCCAATACCCCCTCCAAGGACTCCAAAAAGGGTGGGTAGTCTGAGCTGCCGTTTGGTGCATAGGCACAAACAACAGTCAGAGCCCGTCCCCCCACACGTAGGCGAAGGGAGGCTACCCTCTCGTTCACCGGGGTGAACCCCAACGTACAGGCACCAAGATGGGGGGCAACCAGTATGCCCACTCCTGCTCGGCGCCTCTCACCAGGGGCAACTCCAGAGTGGAAGAGTGTCCAACCCCTCTCAAGGAAACTGGTTCCAGAGCCAGAGCCATGCGTTGAGGTGAGTCCGACTATTTCTAGTCGGAACCTCTCAACCTCACACACTAGCTCAGGCTCCTTCCCCACCAGAGAGGTGACATTCCATGTCCCAATGGCCAGCTTCTGTAGCCGAGGATCAGACCGCCAGGGTCCCCGCCCTCGGCCACCACCCATCTCACATTGCACCCGACCCCTTTGGCCCCTCCCACAGGTGGTGAGCCCATGGGAAGGGGGACCCACGTCTCCTCTTCGGGCTGTGCCCGGCCGGGCTCCATGGGTAAAAGCCCGGCCACCAGGCGCTCGCCAGCGTGCCCCACCTCCGGGCCTGGCTCCAGAGTGGGGCCCCGGTGACCCGCGTCCGGGCGAGGGAAAACTTAGTCCATTTATTTCACTCATCATAGGGGTTTTTGGGCTGCACTTTGTCTGGTCCCTCACCTAGGACCTGTCTGCCTTGGGTGACCCTTCTAGGGGCATGAAGCCCCTGACAGCATAGCTCCTAGGATCATTGGGACACTCAAACCCCTCCACCACGGTAAGGTGGCAGCCCAGGGAGGGGTAAATGTAAACAGTATTAATAAATGTAAACAGTGAATGTAAACAGTAGTATGACTGTAAACAGTATTAATAAATGTAAACAGTGAATGTAAACAGTAGTATGACTATAGGCAGTAATGTAATACAAACATTAGTGCAAATATGAGAAGTAGTAGAAGTACATGATTTACATCCAGCATTTAAAGTGAGTACGGAAACAAATAAAATACAAACATCTTCATTGGTTCTACAAATTCTGAACAATTATTACAACTAGTCCTCTCAAATCCATCCATCCGTGGGGTCACTGGTGCACATGTCCAGCCATCACTGTGCGAGAGGTGGGGTGCACCCTGGACAGGTCTCCAGTCCATCACAGAGACACATAGAGACAAACGAGACAAGCAACCATTCACTCTCTCACTCACACCTAGAGACAATTTAGAGTTACCAATCAGCCTAACATGCATGTTTTTGGTTGTGGGAGGAATCCGGAGTACCTGGAGAAAACCTGAAAGTTATGCACCATAACTCATGTTCCCTGAAGGAGGGAACGAGGTGCAACACTATTGCTATGGGAATTGCGCCCCCGCGCGATTACCTGAAGGAATACATTCACGCGTTTATGGCAGGGGGCGTCAGCGTCACCCCAGAGGCCTCGCCCTCTGGGTACTTAAGACGCCGGCGCCCAGCCAAACGGTCTCCAATGTGCACTTCACCGAGCTTCAGCATTGAAAAGGGCCAACTGTGTTGCACCTCGTTCCCTCCTTCAGGGAACATGAGTTATTGGTGCATAACTTTCAGTTCCCTTATCAGTCAGTCACTCGGTGCAACACTATTGCTATGGGAATGTAATTCATTCACGCCCTTGAAATGCTCAGTAAAATGCATGCTTGTGAGAACTTCAGCCTTATACATCAGGTGTTTTGGCTGTTCTCTACTCTGAGTTAGAGAGTAGAGCCTGAGTGACGTCACATGCTGTGACATCTAAACCATAATGCTTTGCAAACGTGTTTGTTGAACTCCAGTTCGCAGCACCACAGATGTCTGCAACTGGTACGCCCTTAAAAAGGGACCACGAGGCAGCTAGGCCTCGAGTGGAATAGGCGTGCACCCCAGAGGGCACCTGTTGACCTTTGCTGCTGTATGCCCTCTTTAAGGCCTCGGTCACCCAATGTGAGAGGTGCTGCTTTGAAAGGGCTCTGCCAGCAGCTGGATTGGCAAAACATGCGAACAGCTGGTTTGATTTTCGCCAACTGACAGTTCTTTCAATGTAAGCACTTAGGGCCCTGATAGGGCAGAATGCATTCAACCTCCTCTGTCCTTCAGTGAGGACAGGGTAGGGATGAAAAATTGAGAGACCAAAATCCAGACTTCTGGGATTTAGAGTTAGAACCTTTGGCACGTATGCAGGGTTTAAACGCAGGGTGACCTTTGACCCGTCAGGGGCAAACCTAGTAAACATTGGGTGTACAGAAAAAACGTGGAGGTCACTCACACGTTTAGCTGAGCAAAGAGCTAAGAGCAAGGCAGTTTTATAAGATAACAAATCTATCTTAATGCTGCTAATAGGCTCAAATGGAAGGCTCACAAAGAACATCCAGGAGTAACTGTAGGTCCCAATCAGGGGCCAAAGTCCTGCTGGGGGTCTTTTCCTCAGTAAGCCCTTCATGAAAAGTATAATGAGAAGGTGAGCGCTGGGTGTTTTACCCCTCCAGCCTTCGTGGCATGCCGAGATGGCTGACAAAAACACCTTAATGGTGGAAAAATGAGCGGCCTTTCTCCAGCAGGTCCTGTAAAAAGGTGAGGAGTTGGACCAAGTCACAGGAATATAAAATAATATTCCTCTCCAGACACCAAGCCTCAAAAACACGCCATTTACGAGCGTAGAGAGTCTGAGTTGACTGTGCTCTGGCTCCTTGTATCGTGTTTATGACGTTGCTGGGAAGGCCAGAGGCCATCAGCCTGTTCCTCTCAGCGGCCAGGCTGAGAGCTGCCACAGTTCTGGACGTGGGTGAAAGAGCTGCCCGTGTGCCTGAGTCAACAGGTCCCTGTGGGGGGGCAGCTGCCACGGTGTTCCTGACAACAGTGAGATTATCTCAGGGAACCACGGTTTCTATGGCCATCTGGAGGCTATTGATATCAGGGAAAGAGCTCCCTTACGTACACGTTCCAATGTCACCTGGATCAGAGGGATGTGGGGAAATGCGTAATATAGCTCCCCTGCTGGCCAGCTGTGGGCCAGGGCATCTGCTCCCAGCGGTGCGTCTGTTTCCTTCAGAGAGAAGCACAGAGCACAGTACGTGCTGATTTTGCATTCGAACAGATCGACGGATGCCCGCCCGTATCATGACCAGATCTGGTCCACGACCCGTGGGTTCAGCCTCCATTCTGAGGCTAACAGCGGTCCTCTTGAGAGGGCGTCTGCCCCGTGGTTTGTCTCGCCCAGGACGTATGTCACCCTCAGGGACAGTATTCTTGGGCCGTACCACGTGAGCAGCTTGTGTGTCAGACAAAGGAGGAGTCGGGACCTTGTCCCTCTCTCCCTGCTGATGTAGGACACTGTTGTCCTGTTGTCTGATTTTACCAGGACATGCTGTCCTGCAATCAGCTCAGTTTTTCTTTGAAAAAGTGTTTCATTGACCGGTAAACAGCCTTCAATTCCAGGAAGTTGATGTGTCATCTTGCTTCCCGTTGTTTCCAGAGGCCTTAGGCGTTCTGGTTTCTGCAGACTGCTTCCCATCCTCCCTTTGAGGCGATCAGACACTCAGAGCTGATCAGAATCCTCCCTGCTTGCCTGAGGGGGTAGGACGTGTTTGTTTGTTTAGCCATATTTGCAGAGCACACATTTTTAATAGTGCCTGTGGCACGTAGGAAATGGCTGCTGCCAGCAGGTCCAAAATGCGCTGGCAGAGCTTGAGGGACACTCTTTGGCCCAGTTGAAAATGTGCCAGACCGAGGTGTATCAAAGAAATACGCTCCTCTGAAAGTCGTGCTCTGTACGACATGGTGCCGATCCGTACTCCCAAAAATACGGTAGTCTGGGATGGTTCCAGATTGCTTTTTTGCAGGATACATTTGTTTGTTGATCCATATCTGCAGAGGGCATATTCTTAATAGGGTCCGAGGTACACAGACAATAGCTGCTGCCAACAGGTTCGAGAGACTCTGGCACAGCTTGAGAGGCACTCTCTGGCCTAGCTGGAACGTGCTAGGTAAAGGTGGAGGGCTGAAACCCATGCCTCTGAGAGCCTTGCCCTGTACAGTGTGGAGTTGAGCTGTACTCCCAGAAATACGGTAATCTGGGATGGGACCAGGTTGCTTCTTGCCAGGTTTATGACGAAACCTAGAGCTTCCAGGTGAGACATCACCCTCTCTGGGTGCTGCGGTGCCTGGACTCTGCTGTGTCCAGGAATGGACAGATCGTCTAAATAATTCAGAACTCTGACCCTTTAATCCCTCAGCGGGGTCAGGGCCGCGTCCAGGCATTTCGTGAATGCCCGGGATGCGGTTTTCAGGTCAAAAGGTACTGCCAAAAAACTCGGACGCGGAGCCCCTGAAGGCAGAGCGGAGATATTTTCTGTGGCAGGGCAGGATGTTCACGTGGAGGAAAGCGTCTTTCCGATCCACCGTGCAGAAGTAATCTCTCGGTTGAACCGAGCAGATGGCTCGTCTGAGTGTCAACATCCTGGGTTTGTAGGTTTTTCTTCTTCTGTTCAGACCCCGGAGGTCCAAGATGGGCCTCAAGCCCTGTTCCCATTTTGGGACCATACCATACCATACCATACCATTTTATTTATAAAGCACTTTAAACAGGAACAAGTCCACACCAAAGTGCTGGACAAACAAACACGCAACAGGCAACACAGACAATGAAGTACAACACGAAAAACATAAAAACATTGCAGATCATAAATCAAACGATCCAATACAAATCAGCTGGCATTGAAAGCGATGGAGTAGTAGTGAGTTTTTAACCGGGATTTGAAAACCGAGAGGGAGGGGGCCTGTTTGATGAGCAGCGGTAACTCGTTCCAGAGTCTTGGGCCTGCTACAGAGAACGCCCTGTCACCCCTGCGCTTAAGGCGAGTTTCTGGAACTATTAAGAGTACCTGATCCTCTGACCTCAAAGCACGTGGAGGGACATATGGGTGTATCAGATCCGAGAGATAGGCGGGGGCGAGACTGTTCAGCGATTTGTAGACATACATGAGAATTTTGAATTGGATTCGAAGATGAACCGGTAGCCAGTGAAGGGAGGCCAAGACTGGTGTAATGTGCTCTCTTTTGCGTGTGCTGGTTAAAAATCGGGCAGCTGCGTTCTGAACCAGTTGTAATCGTGCAATGGTGGCTTGACTGACGCCAAACAGAAGTGAATTGCAGTAATCAAGCCTAGATGTAATGAATGCGTGAATCACTGTCTCCAGGTGCTTTTTGGATAATATGGGCTTCAGCTTAGACAGACGCCTCAGCTGGAAAAAACAGGATTTGACGATCATGTTTACATGACTGTTGAGTTTCATGGAAGGATCCATTATCACTCCCAGATTTTTGACTTTTTGTTTTTCGGACAGGGGTAGAGCAGACAGGTCAATGCAGTGGTTTGAGGTTGTGTCATTGGGAAGGAACAATATGGCTTCAGACTTCTTATCATTGAAGCTTAAGAAATTTAAAGCCATCCAGTCCCTGATGTCAGCCAGGCAGTCGAGCAGAGGTTGAATAGAGCCTGTACCATTTTGTCTTAGGGGGAAGTAGATTTGACAGTCAGGACCAGGAAGTACTCAGTAGTCTGAGACTTTATTGTCGTGTGTGGACGGCAATTTCTCTTTATTACACAAGCGTCTGAGTGTTCTTGTGTGTTTAAACGTTCTGAACCAGCTAGTCTGTGCTCCTCTAATACATGCACTGGTGGTAAAAGTTCGGCATTTTCTCTCCCTCTGTGAGTGAAAGCGCCTGTAATGGTGTAGGGGCATCTCAGGATCATGCAGGCCTCTGCTTTCTCTCTGCACCGCAGGAGAAGTACTGGGGTGACCCGTGACTTCTGCACAGAGATGTGGCTTTTCTTTCCTTTTGTTGGTGGTCCCCTGTAGCTCCTACAGCTTTTCTGCCTGGTGGGCTTGCAGCATCGAGGCCGCTCGTCCTTGTCCACCCCACCAGGGTCCCTCGGGCCCTGACATGGTTAACGTCCGAGACTCATCCATAGCCTCATAGGTGGATAAGCTCTCAGCGTCACAATGTTCTCGTCGTGGGCATAGGAAAACTACCAGTTGGCGTAGCTGAACAGGTGAGCTGAAATTCCTCCTCCTGGACTGTGCTGGTCAGAGAGCCTCCTTGTTAGCAGGGGCTAAACGTGGAGGTACTCGTGAGCCCGCTAGCAGTGCTAAATGGGCCATCGAGCAGTGCAGTATTGGTAAACAAACTTAGTTATGCGATGAACTCTATCGTCGATTCGGCTACACAGGATAGCGAAACAGGCAAATCATGAGAAGGTTAGCTAAAAAGCTAGACCAAGCATTTTCACATACCTCACAATAGGGGTGGGCGATGTATCGAATATACTCAATGTATCGCGAGTTTTTCAATGTACGACGGTTAAAATGGCTATATCGTTTATATCGAGAATCCTCCTGCTGTCTGTTTTCTCCCACTCGCCCCCCTCCCTCTCCTTCACTGAACACAGACCCAGCCCCTCCTTCCTCCCTGCAGGAGGGCGGAGCCGCGGAGACTTTCAGCACAAGTAAACACGGCAGATATGAAGAGCGACGCTAGCTGCTGAGGGGGAAAACAATGTTCTTTCTGAGCTAGTTTGGATTTAAATTGTCAGATGAGGGCAGAAAAAATATTTTTGTAGACAATGCTGAAAATAATCCCGATGAAAGGTCTGAACTACGAATCTTTTTCACCATTTAAACAGCGGAGTGGAGCATGAACCGTGAAACGGCAGAACTGAGTGTTTTTACAGCCTGTTGCTTCCTTAAAACAAACCACAGGTCTGAGCTCATTTAGCTGTACGTGCACCGCAGTGCTTTATGAGAGGAGCAGAGAGAGGTGGAGACATTAAAGACCATGTAAAGTAAAATTAAATTTGTGTTTTGAGTTTGTCACACGGTATAAATGTGTTATTAATCACCCATATAAATCTGACTGATTAAAAACATTGTTTACCTTATAAAATTAAGTCTCAAAAATCATGAAAAAACATGATTTTGCCTTGCTCTAGAACGCTGGGGGCGTGTCAGCGCGTGGGCGTGGTTTCAGCGCAGTACTGCACCAGTGTCCTGCCCCCTGAGCTGACTGTGTGTGGAGAGGCAGACAAGGAGCAGCAGTAAACCTGCTCTGTTTTTATCTGAGTTCTGGCTGGCTGTAACACCAGCTCATTTTTCCAAGAGTTACGCTGTTTTTAGTGCACTAACAACTCTGGTTTTGTTTTTAAAGTTGAGGACACATAACTCCGCTGTTATGTGTTTAATAATAAGCGCTATTTTAGAAGATGAGCAACGGACTCGCTGCACCCGGTCCGACCCGGTCACCTCGCATGCGGGGTCTGTGTTGGTGATTAAAAAGAGTAATCACGTTGATAAGTTATCTCATCTGTGTCAGCGGAGTCACGGCGTTTCACGGCGCGCGTGGCAGGATTTCAGCTCCACGCGGATCGCTCTCACACACACACACGCGGGGGGGCGCGGAGGTGCGCGGAAGTGCAGGTGGCATGTGGTCGCTCCAGCAGCACGCCTGGGTTTGTTTGACTCCCTCCTGCGTCTCAATGTCACAATGGAGCGGCTGCAGTCCTCCATGCGTAAAAGGAGTGAGAGTACTGGAGGGAGACGGTCGGTAGCGAGTGAACGGCTCCACCGAAGAACGCATTTATACGGCTGGAGCTGCAGGGGGTGGGGCTTGTTACCGTGTGACGAAACACGGACACATTTAAACCACGCCTAAAAAATCCTGAAACAGAAATATCTTTATACACAGTTTGATCTATAACTCCAAAATTAATTGAGCTACAATTTTGAGACTTTTTACTCATTTACAAGATTACAATTATGACATTTATAATGTTTATTGAAGAAAATGTTAAAATTCACTTTACACGGTCTTTAATAAATCAGCAGTTTATCATATCGCTAAAGATACGGTCCTTAGCGGCTAACAAGATGGCTAACGCTTTAGCCGTCTTCTTCCACAGCTGAGACTGACCGTGTCTTTAGCGATATGATAAACTTCTGATTTAATAATGTCTCTGCCTCTCGGTTCACGTTTCTGAGTGGAGGCTCACTACTGCAGTTCACAAACACACTGACTAAAGTGAAAGCACCTTTCTATCTTATCAAGACACTCAAAGCTCTTTAAAACACAATCTGTGTCCTCATTTACCCATTCATACAGCACTCTACTAGAACTGTACAAAGAATAATCAGTACTTTATCACATTCATACACTGATGGGACACACATCAGAGGCAATGAGGGGTTCAGTGTTGCCCACTGCCCAGGAACACTTCAGCATGTGACTGCTGGTGGAATTGAACTCCCAGCTCTCCCATTGGAGGAGACTGCTCTAGCCTCTCAGCCACAGCTGCCCTCAGCTGAAGAGGACTATTATTTAATAGGTGTAAATAAATGTCTAAAAAATAAAGTAATGTATGTAAATAGTTCATTTTTTAGACATTTATTTTGTAGAGTTACAGCTGTTTGTTAATAAATGTTGCTGTGTGACAACTGGGACAAAGCTTTGACTCAGATATATATTTTTGTTATTCTTTTATGGAAAGAAAATTATATTGAGATATATATCGTATATCACGATATATCACAACAATATCGAGATATGAATTTTTGCCCATATCGCCCAGCCCTACCTCACAATGGAGTTCTTCGTTGTCTGCTCGTAGCCACGTTAATCGTGTTAGCAACGCTGATCGTCCGCCCCGTGTTGTCATGGGTGCTCTTGGTTAGCCGGGCTAATCGTGGGAGCTAGCCAGTTAGCAACGGGGTTACTCGATTTCCACTTGCCTTTCTCCGAGGTCATCCGCGAGAAAAGCGTTGAGTGTCTTTGCGTGTAGCATCCCTGAGCCAATCCGGACAGGCCTCGTGGGTGTCCGCTGCTGAAAGGGGGTAGCCACATCCGCTGAAGCAGGTTCGGGAGCCGGAGCTCGCTGGCCTGCTGGAGTTCTTCGTCCGAAGAAGTCCTCTCGCTGAGCTGCTCGCAGCCGCTAGCCTGTTAGCCCCGTTAGCTTAGCAGGTAGCGTGTTGTGCGGTTAGCGTCCGCTAACCGAGCGGCGGAACAGCAGAAAAGAAAAGGAACGGGAGCTGGGGCTCACTGGCCTGTAGGTCTTCCTAGAATTTTGGGTTTTCGCTTTACCTTCTCAGGAGCCATGGCTGAGAAGAATCGAGCTTGTTAGCAGTGTTAACGTTGTCCGGAGACGTCTCCTTCATCGCGTCTCTTTCGCTGGCTAGCCTGCTACTCGTTAGCAGGGTAGCGGTGTGACGCAGTTAGTGCCGTCGAGCGAAGCAGCTGCGAAGAGAGAAACTTCGAGGTTAGGTGAAAAAACGCTGGACTAGCTTTCGCCAGCCCAGCAATACGCAGGAAATTTCTCTGTACGCTCAGCGTAGGGAGCGAGCTCACCTCTAACGAGCGATGTGTCTACAGAGAAGTCCCACGAAGTTCAGGTTTAAGCGAGGTGAAGGGCAAAAAGAGACCGTTTGGATGGGCGCTCGCGTCTTAAGTACCCAGAGGGCGGGGCCTCTGGGGTGACACTGACGCCCCCTGCCGTAAAGGCGTGAATGTATTCCTTCAGGTAATCACACGGATGCGCAATTCCCATAGCAATAGTGTTGCACCGAGTGACTGACTGATAAGGGAACCACGCATGCATGGAGACAACATGCAAACTCCACACAGAAAGGCCCCTGGTTAGGATTTGATCCAGCAACCTTCTTGAGGAAAGGCAACTGTGCTACCAACTGCACCACCGTGCTGCCATCCTCCTGAGTATGAAGTGAAAATATTCAGACCAAACCTTTATCTTGGTTCTTGTTCAGCTGCATATCTCAGATACACCTGGTCATGAACTACAGTTACTTTGACACATTTCATGCAGTGCCGTCACCATTTAGTATTTTAAAACTAAAGTTTTCAGTCCACGTCATATATAAATATGTTTTTAGGAAGTACAAAAGAAGTTAGTTGTGTTTCTGCTCACATTTGGCTTTAATTAAGTGTAGAACCACTACACTGAGGAACAGCTTCTACCCTGAGGCTGTTAGACTCATGAATATCTAACCAGAATCATCACTGTGAAATATCACATCATGTTGCTGCTGATCTGTTTCATGTTGCTGCTGATCTATTTCATGTTGCTGTGTTCATTCGTGCCCATAGACTCATGTTCGTGCTGCTGTTTGGAGTAAAGTTTTTCTATGATATTAGTGCTCAGTGTATTTTTAGTTGATATTTTTCTTAGTTCATATCTTAGATCTTATTACTGTTCTTCTTTTACATTTTATTGTTGGATGTAACTGGGACCCTGTGTACATAATCTCGTTTCATCACATGTACCACATGTGGTGCAAATGACAATAAAGATTCTCTGACTCTGACTCTGAACAGTCGTCCTGGGTCATCTGTTGACAAGTTGACAGCTCATGAAGTGTCTCTGCACGAGTCCCCTTGTTTTCCACTGTAAATGCAAAAAGCAGAAAACAAAAGCTTCATTCCAGATTCAGCTGTCAGCCAACTGATAAGCAGGAGCGCTGCTGATGTTTCTGTAAAATCACAAACACATTTAATAACCTTGACTTTATCAGAAATTAGATGTTAGCAACATTTCAGCTTCAGACCTCTTAAAAGGTTTCTTACAAATATTTTAAACTCAACTTGGTCAAAAACACACAGAAAGAAGTAAATAAAAAAATCAAATGATTTGTGATTTCACTCAGCGGGTCCATGAGCAACCATATGTTCAAAACATTTTGTGAGTTGGGAAATGAAAAACGTGCTAAAATGACCACAGCAGGCACAGCCAAAGCCAACCGCAATACAAATTATTATTATTTTTTAAAATATAGAAGCAGCTCAACTAAAGAGGTTCCAGGATTCAATGTTTTATTATTATTATTATTATTATTATTATTATTATTATTATTATTATTATTATTATTATTATTATTATTATTATTTTTTTAGCAAAACGGGTATTT
>JBBPBX010035802.1:0-22243 GCA_038048925.1 Garcialebias charrua | reverse complement strand
TATAAAAACATGTTATGATTTGTACGGGTGCCCTGACCATTGCGACATCCAGGGAAGATGCACGAACGAGGCATAATTGATTAGCTAGCTAACAATGAACAAAATATCTATGCTATTGCTATCTGATGCTATCTGCGATTCGCGAGTGAACGGCTCCACCGAGGCGAATTTATACGGCTGGAGCTGCAGGGGGTGGGGCTATACTAATGAGGACCGCGTGACGAAACGCGGTCCCGTTTAAACCACGCCTAAAAAATCCTGAAAAAGACATATCTTTATACACAGTTTCATCTATAACTCCAAAATTAATTGAGCTACAATTTTGAGACTTTTTACTCATTTACAACATTACAATTATGACATTTATAATGTTTATTTAAGAAAATATTGAAATTCACTTTACACGGTCTTTAAGGCCTGTAGATAGACCCTGACTAATAAGTGAACTCTAAACAGAAAGTCTACTCTGCAGACCAAGTGAGCTACATTCTCCTCAGATTTTTGTTTAGAAATAGAATCTGATCGACGTGCTCTGGGAGAAGTGCACTTCTCTGCACAGTGATGATATCTCCAGGGGTGGAGAAGACTCTCTCTGAGGATACACTGGAGCGAGCCAGCATGGACTTTACAAGATTAACACGGTAAAAACAATTATTTCTTTGCTGAGAAAAAATATATTTCTTAGCTGACATTATAGCACAAGGGTTCCTGAGCTTAACCGTTCTTAATCAATTCACGAAATGGTCTAATCTGCTGAATTTAAATTGTTTCGGTTTGACTTCTTCCAAAACAGTCTTGTGCGCTACTAAAATAAATTGTAAAAAAATTGAATTTTATCTCAAATGTCTTATACAAGTCAACAGTTTGTAAATTAAGCTCATATAATTGCACTGTGTAAGCATAAAAAATATCTGTTGAGTGGTTTATCTAAACAGTAGGTATCTGTTCACGGAGCTAACTGCTAACAGCTAAAAGAGCGATTTTTTTTTAGCTCTAAATATCTTCAGCTAACAGTTTGTAAATGACCACAAATAATTACGCTCTGTAAGTTTCAAGAAAATCTGCGATGTGGTTTATGAGTTATCTTGCTAAAAAAACAGCTAACAAAACAGCTAATTGTGCTTAGCTCCAGAGCAGGAGGCCGGGCAGCGACAGAGCAGTCCGAGCAGAGGAGGCTTTTCGGACACATGAGCTAGAAACGGTCGGTGTACTCCTTTGGAAGTGTCCCCCTAGCGGACAAAAGTGGTACTGCACAATTTTTTTGCCCAAAATGAAAAACGGCGATATCCAAGCCAAAAATTGGTCTAAAAATTAGGGATTCACCGATCCGATACCAGTATCGGTCCTGATACCAGCACTATTTACCGGTAAGTATCGGATATTGGATCCAGCCTGCCGATACTTTTCCGATCTAGCTTCAAAGAGCACTTCTGTTCAATCACATCCTATGACTGCTTTAACAGTGTGTGAGTTCAACCTAATTAAGACACTCTTAAGCCTTACAAAAGGGAACCCACTAACTTTAACAGCACACAGGACAGGAGGCTTGTATACCACACACATGTCCTTACTCATGGTGCAACTGAAAAAACTAAAAAAGCGCTAAGCATGATGGGAAAGACAACACAGCCACTCTCCTTAACCACTAAGAGAGTGTATTTTGTTGTCTTTCCCATTATAACCAATAGTTAGTCCAACTAAAGCTGAAAAAACAAAAAAAGCGCTAAGCATGATGGGAAAGACAACACACTCCCCTTAACCACTAAGAGAGTGTATTTTGTTGTCTTTCCCATGATGCTTAGCGTTTTTTTTTAGTTTTCCAGCTTTAGCAGTGAGCCATGAGCTACTGTTGTTTTTAGTTTTCCAGATTTATGGAGAAAGACTAAAAAAACGCTAAACATTATGGGAAAGACAACAAAATACACTCTCTTAGTGGTTAAAGCTTCAGTATGTAGCTTTTTTATAAACATATTTCTTCACTCGGTCACTACCTCCTGAAAGACTGATGTTAGCCAGGTAATCTCTGAAAAAAAAAATAAAATATTGTCCCCTTGCTTCTCCAGGTGGTAAATAAGCATTTCTAAAAAGAAAAGGTGACACGCCATTTTCCAGCCAATAAAAACAGAGTTTGTAACCAGCCAATAAAAACAGAGCTTGAATTTGAATCAGCCAATAAAAACAGAGCTTGAATTTGAATTTCAGCAGACCATGGGAGAGCAGAGCCATATATGGCTCTGAGGGGGAGGGATCAGAATGCTTTGCCTGTTGAAATTTTTTCTAAGTGCTGCAGTTCTACAGAAACTGCATACTGAACCTTTAAGGGGAGTGGCTGAGTTATCTTTCCTATCATGCTTAGCGCTTTTTTAGTTTTTTTCAGCTGCACCATGAGTAAGGAGGACATGTGTGTGGTATAATTGCCTCCTGTCCTGTGTGCTGTTAAAGTCAGTGGGTTCCCTATTGTAAGGCTTCAGAGTGTCTTCATTGGGTTTATCCCACACAGTGTTAAAATGAATAGTTTGGGTACAAAAGTTTCATTAAACAGAGTCACGTACCTGAACAGTATCGGATCGGAGAAGTATCGGTCGATACTCACTTACTAAGTATCGGATAGGAAGTGAGAAATGTGGATCGTTGCATCCCTACTAAAAATATGGGGGGAAAAAAATCCATAAATAACACGCTTCGGCATATAACACGCAGGACATTCAAATGAGTAAAAAACTGCGTGTTATACGCCGATTTTTACGGTACTGTATTGGCCATTCTGCATTTATCACTACCTTACTGGGCGGCACAGAGTCGCACCAGATGAGGGCTAACGATGACACTCACCCCACCCCCATCTTGGCCTATGCAGAAATCACACCAAGGCAGCCAGAATGTGTCTCAGCCCCAGAGTGAGATGTCTTGTGAAAGAGCCTTGAGAAGCAGGACAAATCCTGGACTAGGGGTGGAAAAAAAGATTAATTAAAGAATTTAGATTTCTAGTCCTAGCGATTCTGAATCGATTCTAAAGGCCCATAAATGGATTTTAATATGGGTTTAAGTTGCATTTTTTTCTGCTCCTACTCCCGAGCATACTGCATAATCTGTCCACCCATCACCATAGAATTTAGCCTTGTAGGCCACCGTACAGCAAGATAGTTAGCCAGCTCCCTTTACCTGAATGGAGTCCCACTAGCATGGAGCGGAGGACAGCGTGATTCAACCCACTCCTTCGTTGTTAGAACTCAGTGTAAAGTCATTTCAGATTCTACAATGTTACGGAGAAGACAGAGCTTTACAAGAGCACTGTTGTTTGCCAGTTTGTAAAATAAAAATGTGGTACAGCATTTTGGAAATACAACAAATGCGTGGAAGGAAGATGAAAGCGAAGCAGTTGACCAGCGAACCCTTGGGCGAACAAACTTCCAGCTGATTCCCCAAGGGCAGAAGATTTCCCACTCCATCTCCTGCTATATCACAAAGGATTTACGAGCATACAGCTTAGTCTAAGGCGAGTGGTTTAAGTTTATTTTTAATACGATGGACCCAAGGTACGTTATTCCTTCACGTACGTAGATTTTTAGTGATAACAAAAATACAGTGGGAGAAGCTTTGATTAAAGCACCAGCTGCAGCTCAAAGGTAACTTTTTTTTCTCATATTATACTAAAACTTACAGACAAGTTATACAAAAAAACTTGATGTAATTTGTCTTTTAACAGGTTGAAGAGAGGCCAGATGAGACACATCACCTGGAGCCAGTTCTAAATGATACAGTTTGGATAGATTATAAATTACAGTTCAGAATAGTTTTTGTGCAGACTTGCACAGGTTTGGAAAATTTAGTTAAATATTTACCAAATATGAATCGATATGGTTAAGACTGTGACGTCTGTATATTTTATATTAGGTTACGTTTTGAAAATATAGCAAATGTTAGAGCAATATGGTTTTTAAAAAAAACTGTGAAGGCTGTATTTATTTTGAGTTAAAGTTTAATGCACTATGGTAGACTGACGTTTGTTTACTTTTGTATTTATACATTTTGAATTATTTGTCTGTGATGGGACTGGACACACCTGTCCAGAGTGTCCCGCGCCTCTCGCACTGTGATGGCTGGATATGGACAGCACCAGTGACCCCCGCGACCCGAAAAGAAAGAAGTGGGTAAAGATAATGGATGATGGATGGATGACTGAATTATTTGTTCCTAGATTTATTTTATTTTAGAAAAAGCCAGGCAGCTAAGCTAACCTATACTGGTAATTTAAGTTAGAGAATATTATGCACTCCTATATTTGTTCCTATTTTATCGAGTCGCCAGACACAGAGATTCACAAGTCCATCACAGGGCCACATAAAGACAAACTAGACAAACATTCACTCTTTCACTCACACCTAGGAATAATTTAGTTACAAATTAACCAGACATGCATGTTTTTGCACCTTTGTGGGAGGAAACTGGGAGTACCCAAAGAAAATTCACACATGCATGAGGAGAACAAGCAAACTCTACTCTGAAAGGGCAGGAGGTAAACTTGAGACCTTCTCGCTGTGAAGCAATAGCTTTTACTACCGCACTGGCCAACTATAATCATTTTGTCAATCATTTTCTGAGCCCACCCATGACAACAAGTCCAAATCTTATAGTATTCTAAACAAGTAGAAATGGGATACAAGGAAAAACATAGGTAAAAAAATATATAATAATTCCATTTTAGTTTTTTTTTAAACTAGTGAAATTGCACATGTACATCTCCTGACCTTTTTTAACTGCAGGGTAGAAAAGTGAGTTGGCCCCCTCTGCTTGCCTGCAGCACACAAGTCTATTTATAAGTAACCAGTTCAAATAACAACCACACTGTTCACTAGCCAACATGATAAGAGAACAAACAAACCCATATAGAGAACCAGCAAGTGTGGAGATGCAGAACAGATGTGTTAAGAAACCAAAAGAAAGAAAAGCTATACCGGTACATACAATAGCCGTGTTTCCATCAAGGTTTCTAGATGCGCATTTTGAAGTATCGCAGCAGAAAAGCTTAATGGAAACGGCAAAATGCGAATTTACTTCCTCAAATTCGCCAAAAAGTTTATACGCTCGCTTGAGGTGGTTTTTGGGATCTTCGAAAATGAGCAGATGCGCAAAACGACAGATGGAAACAGATTTGCCGACTCAGTTCTGCCGTAGCGAACATTCACGTCATGTGACTGATCAGCTGTTTCCGCTCCGGACAACATGTAACATCGCTAAAACTAGTTGGCATGACAGAATAAATACAACTTGCCCGATAGCAACACGTACCTGAAATATTCTCTCCATTTTGACGAGATGTGTGGCCGGGTTCTGTTTTCAACCGCTACTTCCTGTTTACTGTAGACATGCGTAACGCTGACGTCTGACGTAATGACGCTGACGTCTGACGTAATGACGCTGACGTCTGACGTAATGACGCTGTGCGTGGCCCGGTAGATGCGATTCAAGCCAGTTGATGGAAACACTTCTGCTTCGCATTAATTTGTATTTACATATTTGCGAGATTTCAAAAATTAGCTCAAAATTCGAAATGAAAATAGATGGAAACACGGTTAGTGACAACTGACAGTTGCTTTTACAAAATACTGTATAAGGTAGTCTTACTGTGATTTTATCTACAAAGTTTGAAAAGATACAAACATCAACAACTAGTGCCATTAAATTACATACAATGCTCACAATACAATAAGAAAAAGACTAATTAAGTACAAATACTGCAAATATAGTAATCTACAACTCAGATGAAGTAATATGAACAAGACTGAATTAAAAAGGTAGAGAAACTAAGCTTTGACTGCAAGTAAATGAGCAAAAATTAATAAATGGTAAGCACAGTAAAGCCAAGAAACTGGTTACAACTTTCACATATGTAAACACACTTATTCCCACAAAATCATTGGTTGTGAAATAAAAAAGGGAAGAATGGGTACATCAAGAAATCAAGGAATATCTGAATAATAAATGGAAAAAGTCTAATTGTTTTTTGCAAACGTTCTCTACACAAAACAAGATGTTAAAGTTGTTCATGTCCGTTTTTTACTTAAATAAAATTCACCCAATAAAAACAAGTAAAATTGATTGAGGTGGAGTATGCCAAGTAGTTTGTTCCATTTTCAGATTACAGTATTTCTATCCGAGTGCAACTTTCATGGCCACCAGAGTTGGCACCAGCTTGACTTTCATCTTACTAGGGGATTATATAAAGACAATAAAAGAATGGGGGGAAATACATGAAAATAAACAAATGGCAAACATTCGTAAGGGGAAGAAGGGGAGAGGAATGGAATGATAACAGGTATGAACAAACAGGCTGAAGCCTGCCATCTGTGCTGATCTGAAAAGAATTCAGCTGCAGCTTTTAACACAACTTTACTCAACCACACATCAATCAATTATAATGTGTTGTCTGCTTGGCAGACAGAATAATCTGGAAATTAAATTAAGCAGAAAAAAATAAAACAATACAGGCGCTTCCATGCACCAACCACTGGTCTAGTCAAGAATTGGTCCATGAAGTGTTTATGCTTTTTATTTACTCTTTCTGGAATATAGTACAGAGATTAGAATAATTTAGACTTTTCTAAAACATTATGGATGCAGTGGCTGTCAAGTAAGCATTGTTTATAGCTAAAGGATTTATTCATGTGTCCCACTGTTGCACAGCAGCAGCAGACCTATTTTAAGCATCATGCTTTCTAGCTAAAAGCTGACAAGAACATCTTCGGAATCATAGCATAAAACAAGCCCTTATAAAGAAATGCTATGTTGAGTTGTTGAATAAAAATGTTCGACTAAAAGAGGGCAGGCTAAAAAGGCAATACAAATTATAAAGAAATATTAAGATTTTACAGAAAGTTCAGCCATACAAAATGCACCCAAAAAAAATAGCATTAGCTGTATCACAATGCTTAACTTTGTACAACTATTTACCTACAATGCACAGCCAATATATACTACCGGTAAATGTTGACTATTTTATTTTCCTTAGAAAATCAACCTAAATTAATTTAATTAAGTTGAGTTAATGCTCGTTATAAAAAGACCCTGTTGTCATGGCAGTTTTCCAAGACACTCCTCATTCCTTGGACGTGTCCAAGCAAGATGACATCAGTGTCAAGATCGCATACCAGAGTCTTCCAACAAACCAAATGATGAGTGAAAACTACAGAAACCCTGTGGTTCAAGCAAACATTCTACATATTTTCTACTTTTTAACTTCCTTTAATTCATAGAATATGATACTGTGAACAGTATGAGGAAGTTCTGACAAAGGCCGAGTTTACTGTACAGGTATGACAGTAGTATGCTTGCAACCCTGTCAGACCAGCACAAAGTGCATACGTGGTGTGACCGTGTGCAGGAGAAGATAAGCACACCACTGCTCACCACTCTCAGACCAGCTCTGGGGAGGGGTTTTAGGAGGCCCCCACACTGAGATCAAGGCAAAACCGGAGCAATGTGTGCAGAAGCATAGGCCTTGGGTCTTTAAGCATGACTCATCTGCTGGTTACTCAATCATCCATTTGATTTTACAGTAACCTGTCCACCCACATCTTTATTTTACTTGCATGTGCTTGTTTATCCCTTGTCAAAATTATATTTTGAGCCCTGCAGTAGGTGATATTCTTCAGTAGTCTGAAAGTACAGTAGTTGTTTTTTTACTAACAATAATGCAGTAACTCATGATGCATCTGTAAACTGAAACAGATTCTGAAACTGTAGGAGCATTAGTGTAATCAAATACATCAATAACTTTGCAATAAATTAATGTCGTAAAAGCCAAAATATGTGGTGAATTACACTATCATCATTTTCATCCACTGACTGAACCAAATGTAAAATGCAAGTGCTTCACTCATTCTGTTCCAGCCAGTGAGTTTTATTTTATTAATGGTATGTAGCTTGGAGGGTGGCATGGTGGATCAGTGGTGAGAGCCATTCTCTCTCGGCGAGAAGGCCATAGAATCACCTCACGGCCATGGACTTTTCTAGACGGAGGTTCCTTTTTTTCCCCACATGCACGTAGGTTTTCTCTAGGTACTCTGGTTTCCTCACACAGACCGTAACATGAAAGTTGTGCATGTAAGAATGGTTGTCTTGCCTCTATAACCGCTTTGCCCTGATAATTACGACTCAATCGGTTCTCATCTCATCAATTCTTCTTAGGTGTAGTGAACTGCCACTGTGACTTGTTTCCCCACTCTGTGGGTGGGCATCTCCGTGACTCAACGAGGCTAGCCTGTATAAATAAAGGTTGAATGAATGAATGAATGAATCGTAACTGTAATTTGACTTTTGATTTTTCTAATAGCTTATCCCGGCACATGTAGCCATCTTGCACGATCATCTCCGATATTTTGCGTCAAATTTGTTTATTTGTTTCTTATAGCGCCATTCAGCTCATGCTGAATTCTATGATCTGCCAACAAAGACAGAAAGGTTCACCACTTGCTTCTGCCGAGGACACACTCCCCCTCCCAGGCTGCTTTGCTTTGCTGCTCTGTCTGTCTGTGAAACTGCTTCTGAGCCTCTCTTGCATATCTTCCAAACAAAAAACTATGGACTTATTTGGCCAGTTGGTCCCTCTACACAATTTGATAACATTTCTTCAAAGAGAAGACAGGCTTCATATCATCTTTTTTGGACGACATCAAGTTGTTTAAGCCACGCAATGCCTCCAACATTGTGCACGTCACAGCAAAATGCTATCGGTCGATGAGGAAAACAGCAGATCCTCACACCCTCAGCATTAATATAGCTGTGGACAAGATCACTGATGCCTATTGTTCTTGCAAGGCTGGGTAAGTCGGGCATTCATGGCTTTGAGGGTTACTTTTGAAATCAGTGATTTATGTTGTTGGCAAATGTTTGAGTGTGCCTTGGTCTGATACACTAAATGCGGTCGTGCACAAGCTCACAATGTAAATTAGCATGTCTAAAAAAGCTAAGTGTGGTCCTCCGGACATTCCTCTGGTCCAGAGGACCAGACTTAGCTTTTTTAAATCTTTCTACCTGGATTATTGAGCATGCATCACAGTAAATTAGTATGTGTTTAATACTACTGTGGCTTCTGTTTGTGAGACGGTCACGCCCCTGGTAGCTGCGTTGTGACGTGAAATGGGCATTAGCCAATGAAACGCGGCCCTGTGGGCGGAGCTTGGTAAGGTCCATGGATCAGATCTCTGGTATTTTTACTCAGGTACGTTCCATCGGTGTGTGTGGCCATATAATTTGGACTTTTTCGGAACCGTTTTTGGACCAACACAGACTCAAGGCAGATGTCATTATGTTCTGCCTGTACCCAAAACAACTGTGTGTTATCTGAATCTGACTCCCCCGGCTGACGAAGGCCACTTTATCTGAATACGCCTGGAGGACATGTAATCTGACGCTCAAACCTGCCCATCGGGGAACTCCGTCAACCAGAGTGAACCAGCTGAATAAACATTCTGTCATCATTTCAGGACTCTTGGATTCTCATTAGCATTGACCTTGGCCATTCCCCGACATCCTCGAGAATGTTTACGGATCTCTTCGGAGGGAGTTGGCTGATTATTCCATCCTTATCAGAACCCTTACAGTGCCCTTGAGAGCTTCTATGAACATTGCTCATTGTTCTCGGTGTCTCCCCCCCTCTGCAGAATGTCTACATCACTATGTGCTTATTTGTGCGAGGTGTTTTTTAATATTAGAATTTTTTCTCTCAGGCAAGAATAGGAATTTTTTTGCCTCCATTTCCTAATGTGTCAAATTTCATTACTTTTTGTCTGTCTAAGCAGAGCTCACTTGTAAATGAGTTTTCGAGGCTCAATGTAACTTATCTGTCTAAATAAAGGTTGAATGAATGAAAAAAGGTCTGGACCTCATTATTGGTTCACAACGCTATTTGCATTTCCATACTGAAGTAGATTCTACAAAACTAGAACATGTGAATAAAACTAACCGGGCAGGTCATCCAGTGAAGTAGCTCTGTTGGCCAATCAACGGCTGCTGCCCGTTTATATTAAAATCGTCACCTCGGAACAGTTCAGTCGGAACCATGAATAAGATGGTGCCATAAACCGGGCTAAACGGGGGTGGCTAACAGCAATGACAAGGCTCTTAACTAGTACGATGTGTTGCAGAACTGATGAGTGTAAAGAGAGTGGCAAAACGCTCTATGTGGTCCTGTGATGGATTTACCATACCATACCATTTTATTTATAGAGCACTTAAAACAGCAACAAGGCCAACCAAAGTGCTGTTCAAACAAACAAACAAACAAACAAACAGGCAGCACATAGGCAACATACAAAATGTACTTGCATGCTGTCTAGGGTGTACCCAGCCTCTCACACCGTGACTGCTGGAGATAGACACCAGTTTCACACAAAAACAAATGGAAAAACAGGTAAAGCATACATACCATAGCCCCAGTGCAGCCGGCTGCAACTAAATATTAATATAGGATTACTAATTTATAAAGTCAGAAAATAATGCTGAATTTTAAACGTTTCAAAAAACTAAAAAAAAAATAGCTTCTGTTTTGTCAGAATACCAAATTTGGTTTACTGTCAAGCCTGATAATTACATTTCAACCATGGAAGAAAATGTTTTTACTTGTGAACAAAAAAGTAAAAGCTAATCTTTTGTTAGTTTGCTAAATACCTATGCTAGTAATGAGTCACTATTATTTTCTAGAAAGTCCTGTCTAGAAAGAAAAAAATCTACAAAGAGGCTTTCAGAAGTAAAACAATTACTGTACTCTCAATTTACTGTACAACCTATTAGGGAAGAAATGGTCAGATAGATGGATGATGAATTACAATTTTCACGGTGTGGCGAAAACAAAATTCAAAACTCTTAATTCAGGGTATATAGTATACAGAAATTCTTAAGTTAAATTCAATACCTTTTAATACCTTTTTAATACCATCACAATATTGTTTTATACCATCATGACACTGAGCTGTAACCGTAGCGGCAACCTCTTGTATTTCAGTTCAGAGCAACTATTGTATTTCAGTTCAGAGCAACTAATTGTAAAGTGATAGATTACTGCTATTTCCTTCCTAAATTTTGGTAGTAAATGTAGTTTTATAACAATTACTGGATACATCAATTTGCTTCTTGCCTCAATAAAAGCACTGACCTACTTGTTATTTAAATCTAACCCAAGACAAAAAGTTTAATTGTTCCCACACATAACATATCTCTAATGGCAAACGAAAAACCGTAAACTTGAAAACAGAACAGTTTAGTTAAAATAATTCAACACTGAAAACTAGGGGTGCAGGAAAAAAATAGATTTTTTTAAGAATCGAGATTCTTAGTCCTGGCGATTCAGAATCGATTCTAAAAAATAAAATAAAAAATCTTTTTTTTTTTTTACATTAAAATCCAAAAGATAAAGAAAATAAAACCATATCTAATAATAAATAATAATGAATTTAATTTATAACACACTTTTCATAATGAAAATATCTCATAGTATATGAAAGAATACATAAAATGAAAGGTGGCAGAAAGAAGAAGAAATCTGACCCGAACCAGTGACCTCCAGGACCCGATGAGGATAAAGCGGGTAAAGATGATGGATAGATGGCTTTTGTTGAAAAGATTTACCAAACAAATCTTTTAAACAAAATCCATCCATACACATTTGAAACACGGATGAATGCAATATGATTTTTAAGTTTATTTTATTTTGAGTTAAATGTTTATGCAATACAGTAGGCTGAAATTTTTGTTTACATTTGTATTTTGAATTATTAGTGATTGACTGGAGACATGTCCAGGGGGACCCCTGCCTCTCGCACAGTGACTGCTGGATATAGGTACCAGTGACCTCCGGGACCCGGTTAAAGCTGCTGCATTCTATTCATATACCCATCTGCTCACAGTTCAGGCTGCTGTATTTATACTGTATTATTTGACATTATTAATGTTTGCTACAAGCATATATTATTGTTTTAAATAAATGTTTTATTTGTGTACATTATTGTTTAATCTTTTCATGATTTCAATCGAAAATCGTTTTAGAATCGAAAATAGTTTCAGAATCGAAAATCGATTCTGAATCAAAAATCGATCCTGGAATGAAAATCGTTTTAGAATCGAAAATAGATTTTTAATCGAATCGGTGCATCAAAAATCGGAATCAAATCGATTCTCCAGACACAGAGATTCGCACCCCTAGTTAGAGGCCTGTGTTAGACATGAATGGGAGAGCATTCCTATTTCTAAACTTGAGAAACTGGTCTCCTCTGTCCCCAGACATCTGTTGAGTGTTGTAAGAAGAAGGGGGGGATGCCACACAGTGGTAAAAATGCACTTGGGACTGGTTGACGCCATGAAATTTTGAAACAACATATTTTTCCCTTAATATGATACATTCTCTCAGTTTAAACATTTGATCTGTGATTTGTGTTCTATTCTGAATAAAATATTAGATGTTGGCACCTCCACATCATTGCATTCAGTTTTTATTCGCAGTTTGTTTAGTGTCCCATCTTTTTTGGAATACGGTTTTTAGCTCCGAAAGAACAGTCATTGTTATGTTTTCCCTCGGCGGCAGCTGCTCTTCATATCTGCCGTGTTTACTTATTGTGCTAAACGTACCGCCCACTTCCTGCAGAATCAGGAAGGAGGGGAGAGCGGCAGAGGGGCTTTGTGTTCAATGAGAGAAGGAAGGGGGCCACATGAGAGAAAGAGACAGCAGGAGGATTTTCAAGTATAAAACTATATTGTTTTATATTGAGAAAGTCTTAACTTGTATCACAAAATATATATATATATAATCCGATATTTTTAAAATATCGAGATATCGCCCAGCTCTAACTTTTACAAAAATGTTTTTTAACAACCCCTACAAAAGTGTATGTATGATCTTCCCCTCTCCTTTTAAGCTCACAGCGAGTAAAGTTATCTGTCACCGTTTTCATTTTTTTTACAGAATATAACCACTTTTTATTATTTATTATTTGGGCAAATGACAGAGAAAACACAAAAACCTAACATAACTCTTATAAAAATCTTGGGAAAACCAAGTTCCTGGAAGTAGATGCTAATAAATCACACAGATGGGAAGTCTTGATAATCAAATCAACAAGCATATATCGTGTCATAAAATGAATGGTTCCCTTAAAAAGTACTAAGGCTGCAACTAACGATTATTTCAATAATCGATTAATCTGTCGATTATTTTTTCAAATCATCGATGAATCGGCCAAAAAAAAGAAAAAAGAAACAAGTTTTAATTATCACCTCTTTATTCCAAAATTTGACTGACATATCAAATCGCACAAAAAACAAGTTGCTACTTGACTATTCTGTTAGTAAAATATTGAATAATTAAAAAATAAAAAGTTAGTCAAATAGCTTCAATAAAAAATAAATGTACACAAACATATATACAAATGTATGCTTTATACCTGCACAATATGTAGCTACTTTGTAAAATGTGTTTTTGAGGGACGAGTGTAACCTGGATTAAAGGTGTGGATTGTTTTAACCTGGATGGGGCAGCTGTGGCTGAGTTGTTAGAGCAGTCGTCCTCCAATGCAAGAGTTGGGGGTTGGAATCCACCAGCAGTCACATGCCTAAGTGTCCATGGGCAAGACACTGAACCCCATGTGTGCCCCATTGGTGTATGAATGTGAGCTAAAGCTCTGATTAGTCTCTTTAGAATGATTTGTTCAATTAGCTTTGTAAACTAGTAGAGTGCTGTATGAATGGGTAAATGAGGACATGTAGTGCTTTACACTTTGAGTATCAATTAGATAGAAAGGCGCTATATAAGTACAGTACAGTCCATTTACCATTTCAAGTGTGGATCATTGTAACCTGGGTTAAAAGTGGGTATCATGGCAGTGAAGTCTTCGTCTTCAACCATCGACAGAGGCCTCATGTCAGTGACGTTCATGTAAGGATCTTTCAGTCTCTGCTGCTTGCTGTGGTGTACATGATATCTGTCCATCATGAAGGCTGTCATTGTTTGTTGTTGTCGTTTTCTGGAATGAGAGAGAGTTTATATGTATTATAGCATAATTTACAGTAACTCAAGAAATCCCTCGTTTCACTTACAGTGCTAGGTTAAACATACACACACGCACACACACACACACACACAAAATACTAATTACACACACTTGAGTAGATGAAATAAATTACTGTAATTCCGGTTTAAATGCAATTCATCCTTCCATACAATGCAGTCTCTTCAGAATTTGCCGGCAAATTAAAAGTTGAAGCTAAATCATTAAATTATCACCATCTTTGTGTTAGATTTATAAATCACATTTAAACACTACTTGCACCTCCTTGCCCTCACTGCAGGACTTACACAGCAAACGCCTCAATCGGAAAGCCCACCGCATGGCAGGTGATCCCACACACCCACTACACAGCTGCTTCAGACTGCTGCCATCAGGGAGGAGACTGAGGAGTCTCCAGGCTCGAACCAGCAGACTGAGAGACAGCTCTGTTCATCAGGCAGTCAGAATGCTAAACACTCTGCCTGCTCTGCCTCCCCTCCCATTTGAACTGCCTTAACACTAAAACTTTCTCACATATTATCACTCAACACAAAGTTTTTAACACTAGACTCTGTGTCATCAAACGGGTTAATCACTAAACTCTCGGTCATGTGCTCATACAGTTTGCACTACTTCTCATACTTGCACTAATGTCTGTATTACATCACTGCCTATAATCATAATACTGTTTACATTCTCTGTTTACATTTATTAATACTGTTTACTTTTATTACTACTGCTTACATGTAATTACTACTGTTTACATTTATTTACACTACTCTAATATCTACACCACTGCTGGTACATATACAGTGTGCTCTGAACGGTCTTATTTAGGGATGCCCAATGTGCCTTACTGCATATGCCACTTTTTGCCTCTACAACAACATCAACTACTACCTCATACATATACTGTGTACATTGACTCATACGCTGCTTTGCCACTTTGCAAATGTCAATGCTAGAAACCTTTAGTTTATTTTAGTTATACTTTTTATACTCTTTTTTTATACTAGTATGCAAAAACTCAGGACAATATTATGTTCATTAAATGTTTAATGTTTTAGTTTTAGAGTTGGTGTAAATTTTCATACTCTTATACCACTATGCAAAAAACTCAGGACAGTGTTAGTTTTACTATTTTATGCTTATGTCTATTATTATATGTTTCAGTGTTTCAATGTTTAGATGTTTACTGTTGCACCGAGGGACTGAGAGAAACGCAATTTCGGTCCTGTGTATGTCCTGCACTGTACATATTGCAGATCTGACAATAAAGTTGACTTTGACTTTGACTTTTGACATTAAAAATAAAAACACACACGTTCTCTCTCACAGCTAAGAAACAAGCAGCAGCTACTAGACACTGACATTACGTTTTCTCACTTTGAAACAGAACAAATATGGTTTAATGTAGAGATTTACCTGTTGCTCTTCCTTCATTCACACCGTGGTGAAGCCCGTCATGTTTACGTTTCATCCGCGTGGTTATCTCGTGTCGCGTCATCACTTTTCAAAGCTTTTTTATCTTTATGAAGCGTCAGGTGCTCCCACACTTTGGAGGACTTACAGTTTTCTCTGCGTCGCGTCGGTCATTTGTAAAATAGACTTTGAAAACAGTCTCTGTTCTCCTTCCTCCTCCCTCTGTTCAGAAGCCACACACACACGCAGCGCGCTGCAGTTTTTTTTCTTCTTCAAACTTTATTCAGTCATCCAGCCTTGACAACGCTCTACCGGTGAACAAAACAGCTCTGCGGCGCCGTGAAAGAAGCATAATCGCGCGACACAACGAATCGATGATGAAATTCGTTGCCAACGCTTTTAAAAATCGATTTTTATCGATTTTATCGATTCGTTGTTGCAGCCCTAAAAAGTACTCAAAGCAATGTCATGAAATCTGGTCCAAAAATGTTTCATAAAAAACAAAATCTGCAGGTTTGTTTTATTTTATATTGATTTTTAAAGTGTCCCTAAATTGGAAAATTTGAGAGCAAAACGTGTAAATGGCTGCAAATCACTATGTACCTTTGTTTACTTATGGAAACAGCCACAGTGACTGAAATAGGTCAACAAGGGGACATTAGGTTGAGATGGAAAAGTTTTGGTATGTATTTATACTGAGATTTGTTGAGTAAAGTGTATATATAAAAGATAAGTTAGGTTAAAACAGTAACTTTACTGGTTTCGAAGAAGTTGACAAAAAAAAGGAATTTGAAATTAGATATCTGCCTTTATGGTGCCCCTTTTTTCATTCATTCAACCTTTATTTAGACAGGTTAATCCCATTGAGCCTCAGGAACTCATTAACAAGAGACCTGACCTTTAGATTTGCAGTATTTATTATTGACTGTCATCTAACTTGATTCTTCTCTTTTCTTTCACATTTAGCAACAGAATCGCTTGTATTTCAACCTAAACGTCTTCTTTGGATTTCTACTCTATTCCGATTCCACATTTGGTTCAAGGTTCAATGTGACTTTTTTGTCATTTCCATCACGTGGTACTGTACATGAGGTGCAAAGAAATTATGTACTCAAGGCCCCAGTTACACCGAAACACAGCAATATTACCGTAAGTATAAAAAAGAAACAGCATACAAAGATCTAAGACATATGCTAAACAATAATACAGTACAGGTAGTCCCCGATTTACGAGCGAGATCCGTTACAACGAGGCGCTCGTAAAGCGAAAATTCGTAAATAGGAACGGCCGCACGCGGCTCTCGTTAAACCGGAACCTCGCTCGCAAATCGGAACAAAACACGTGGCTCTCGTAAAGCCGGAACATCGCTCGCAAGTTGCCACAAACCACGTGGCTCTCGTGAAACCGGATCATCGCTCGCAAATTGGAACAGACCACGTGGCTCTCGTAAAACCGGAACATCGCTCGCAAAATTAGAACAAGCCCACGTGGCTCTCGTTAAACCGGAACCTCGCTCGCAAATCGGAAAAAAGGGCGCTAAAGAGACGCCAAGCACTCGTTTATCAACATGACACTGAAGAAGCATACATACTGATCCTTAAACATGCACAACACTTTATTTACAACCAGTTAGCTAGCACATTACACCACACATTCATCTATAAACACATACCTGTACAGTTTTTACTGTACTGTACAGTACAAACGTGCTTTTCTGCCCTTTCATTGAATACTGTACTGTACTGTAACCAAGTCACACCCATATGACATCATGTGACACCATGTGTCACATCCATCAGAAACCAGTGAAATGCATCTGGAACAACTCACACCCACCATGAACAAGCCAAATCCATCAGAATCAAGTCACACCCATCATGAACACATGACATCCATCAGCATCATGTTGCAAACAAACATCAGAAACAAGTGACATCCTCCAGAAAGATGTACTGTAGCAAGCATCATGTTTAAAAAAACAACAGTGCCATACAGTACTGTAGTGTCCACTCCATGAACTTTAGAAAGGTAGAACCAGCCAGCACAGAAACAGCATAAAAAAAGAAAGTTCCCTTACTTTGATTGAAGTGAAGGTAGTCTCTTTGGTTGTCAAAAGTTGCTGTTCAAACCTGGATCAGATGGGACTGCTTATGCAGCAGTGCAACCATCAATGTGAACATGTGAGTTCAGAGAAGCCGACGTAAGATGTAAGTTCAGTTCAAGTGTTTGGTCCTGATGTGATGGAGGATGCTGGAGGATGCAGGATGATGCAGGAACAAGCAGCATCATTCAGAGGGATGTGAGTTCAGTTCAAGTGTTTGGTCCTGATGTGATGGAGGATGCTGGAGGATGCAGGATGATGCAGGAACAAGCAGCATCATTCAGAGGGATGTGAGTTCAGTTCAAGTGTTTGGTCCTGATGTGATGGAGGATGCTGGAGGATGCAGGATGATGCAGGAACAAGCAGCATCATTCAGAGGGATGTGAGTTCAGTTCAAGTGTTTGGTCCTGATGTGATGGAGGATGCTGGAGGATGCAGGATGATGCAGGAACAAGCAGCATCATTCAGAGGTAAGATGTGAGTTCAGTTCAAGTGTTTGGTCCTGATGTGATGGAGGATGCTGGAGGATGCAGGATGATGCAGGAACAAGCAGCATCATTCAGAGGTAAGATGTGAGTTCAGTTCAAGTGTTTGGTCCTGATGTGATGGAGGATGCTGGAGGATGCAGGATGATGCAGGAACAAGCAGCATCATTCAGAGGTAAGATGTGAGTTCAGTTCAAGTGTTTGGTCCTGATGCGAGGATGCAGAAGGTATGCAGGCGTCCAGGTGTCTGACATGGGTCAGCGATGCCACTGGAGGCAGGAGAGCTGGTCTGTCTGTGAACACAAACAACACACATGTTGAAGTGAACATTACACACAGAGAGATGACACCCCCCACACACACACACGCACAAGTTGTGAAAAGGCCTCACGTTCATGTGGAGGAGAGGAGGCAGCGCACGGGTGTTCTGACTGGTCAGACAGGAGTCCAGGTGTCTGACATGGGTCAGCGATGCCACTGGAGGCAGGAGAGCTGGTCTGTCTGTGAACACAAACAACACACATGTTGAAGTGAACATTACACACAGAGAGATGACACCCCCCACACACACACACGCACAAGTTGTGAAAAGGCCTCACGTTCATGTGGAGGAGAGGAGGCAGCGCACGGGTGTTCTGACTGGTCAGACAGGAGTCCAGGTGTCTGACATGGGTCAGCGATGCCACTGGAGGCAGGAGAGCTGGTCTGTCTGTGAACACAAACAACACACATGTTGAAGTGAACATTACACACAGAGAGATGACACCCCCCACACACACACACGCACAAGTTGTGAAAAGGCCTCACGTTCATGTGGAGGAGAGGAGGCAGCGCACGGGTGTTCTGACTGGTCAGACAGGAGTCCAGGTGTCTGACATGGGTCAGCGATGCCACTGGAGGCAGGAGAGCTGGTCTGTCTGTGAACACAAACAACACACATGTTGAAGTGAACATTACACACAGAGAGATGACACCCCCCACACACACACACGCACAAGTTGTGAAAAGGCCTCACGTTCATGTGGAGGAGAGGAGGCAGCGCACGGGTGTTCTGACTGGTCAGACAGGAGTCCAGGTGTCTGACATGGGTCAGCGATGCCACTGGAGGCAGGAGAGCTGGTCTGTCTGTGAACACAAACAACACACATGTTGAAGTGAACATTACACACAGAGAGATGACACCCCCCACACACACACACGCACAAGTTGTGAAAAGGCCTCACGTTCATGTGGAGGAGAGGAGGCAGCGCACGGGTGTTCAGACTGTGGTCAGACAGGCGTCCAGGTGTCGAGGAGAGGAGGCAGCGCACGGGTGTTCTGACTGGTCAGACAGGAGTCCAGGTGTCTGACATGGGTCAGCGATGCCACTGGAGGCAGGAGAGCTGGTCTGTCTGTGAACACAAACAACACACATGTTGAAGTGAACATTACACACAGAGAGATGACACCCCCCACACACACACACGCACAAGTTGTGAAAAGGCCTCACGTTCATGTGGAGGAGAGGAGGCAGCGCACGGGTGTTCTGACTGGTCAGACAGGAGTCCAGGTGTCTGACATGGGTCAGCGATGCCACTGGAGGCAGGAGAGCTGGTCTGTCTGTGAACACAAACAACACACATGTTGAAGTGAACATTACACACAGAGAGATGACACCCCCCACACACACACACGCACAAGTTGTGAAAAGGCCTCACGTTCATGTGGAGGAGAGGAGGCAGCGCACGGGTGTTCAGACTGTGGTCAGACAGGCGTCCAGGTGGAGGAGGCATGGAGGAGGCATGGAGGAGGCATGGAGGAGGCATGGAGGAGGCATGGAGCATCCCCTCAGTCAGTGTGATGCCAGTACACCCAGGAGGGTTAATCCCTCAGTCAGTGTGATGCCAGTACACCCAGGAGGGTTAATCCCTCAGTCAGTGTGATGCCAGTACACCCAGGAGGGTTAATCCCTCAGTCAGTGTGATGCCAGTACACCCAGGAGGGTTAATCCCTCAGTCAGTGTGATGCCAGTACACCCAGGAGGGTTAATCCCTCAGTCAGTGTGATGCCAGTACACCCAGGAGGGTTAATCCCTCAGTCAGTGTGATGCCAGTACACCCAGGAGGGTTAATCCCTCAGTCAGTGTGATGCCAGTACACCCAGGAGGGTTAATCCCTCAGTCAGTGTGATGCCAGTACACCCAGGAGGGTTAATCCCTCAGTCAGTGTGATGCCAGTACACCCAGGAGGGTTAATCCCTCAGTCAGTGTGATGCCAGTACACCCAGGAGGGTTAATCCCTCAGTCAGTGTGATGCCAGTACACCCAGGAGAGGAGGGAACGCAGCAGGTGTCACTGTTGGAAAACAGAAATTTGTAAGTTAACATTATGTACTGTACAGCAAGGTGTTGTGCTTACAGATAAATTAAACACATCCAAAAACAACTTGTCCTTACTGTGATGTTTGTGTGCTGATGTTTGGACCAGGGGGCGGCCTTTCCACAATGCTTTGGAGGGATGCTGTGGACATGACAAGACACAGGTGGATGATGAAATGTAGCATGAAACTAAACAGAAAAGCAAAATTAAATTCACATTTCATTATGTACTGTACGGTACCTGGATGATGAAGCTGTGCAGGTTAGTGGGAGATGAGCAGGAGGTCAGTGAAGGTAGGTGTTGCAGAGGCTGGCTGGAGAGGAGGAGACGTCTGTGGACATGAACACAGACAGGTGGGTTAACAGATTAAGTAACATAAAAACAAAACACAAAATCAAAAAGTAAAAGCAAGTTTTCATTACCTTTGTGGAGGGGTGCAGAGGCTGGCTGGCTGAATGACTGGAGTGGAGTGGAGGAGGAGGAGGAGGAGCAGGAGCAGCAGACGTCTGTGGACATGAACAGAGACAGGTGGGTTAACAGATGAAGTAACATAAAATAAAACAGAAAATCAAAATATACAGTAAATGCAACATTTCTTTACCTTTGGGGACAGGTGGAGGGGAAGGACGGAGGGATGTTTACTGGGGAGAGGGTGAGCTGGATCTGGAGCTGGATCTGGAGCTGGAGCTGGAGCTGGAGCTGGAGCTGGAGATGGAGATGTCCAATGACGGCTGGCTTGCAGCAGCAGAGGTGGATGGCTGTGCAGCAGCAGAGGTGGATGGCATTTCCTCTGCTGCTTCTGCTGCTCCAGCAGATCCTAGAGTCGCTGCAGTGGCCGTGGCTGCAGTGGCCGTGGCTGCAGTGGCCGTGGCTGCAGTGGCCGTGGCTGCAGTGGCCGTGGCTGCAGTGGCCGTGGCTGCAGTGGCCGTGGCTGCAGTGGCCGTGGCTGCAGTGGCCGTGGCTGCAGTGGCCGTGGCTGCAGTGGCCGTGGCTGCAGTGGCCGTGGCTGCAGTGGCCGTGGCTGCAGTGGCCGTGGCTGCAGTGCCCCTTGTTACAAACTGCAGCATGCTGCTCTGCGCGGCCTCCTGTTTTTTTTCCTCTAGGATCTGCCAGTAACAAGCCAGACCGTCACGGACAGCTCGGGAAGCCCTGGCGAACCTCTCCCCATCCTCGTCCAGTGCCTCCAACTGGTCCAAGACGTGCTGCTGCTCCTTAAAGATCTTCGCCAAGACCTGCCTCGTGAAGACCTTGGCCGGAGCGGTTGGCCTTTCTTCTTGCTGCACCTCCTCCTCTACCGACGGCCTATCCAGCTGCTGCAGGTCCGCAGTCGTAAGCTCCTCGCCTTCTTCAGCCAGCAACTCCCGAACATCTTCAGCGTCAATCTCCAATTCCAGCCTCCTACTCATCTCCACCACACTCTCAATCACACTGCTGATTGAGTCCACGGGCTCAAGTGAGGGATCAAAAAACTGTGGACAGAGCTTTTTCCACACACCGTTAAGTGTGCTCTCCCTCACCTGAAGCCAGGAGTCATCAATGTGAGTGAGAGCATGGCGCAGGTTGTACTTCTTCCAGAAGTCCTTTAACGTGAACCCTGGAGAGTCGTCTGTTTCCAACAAAGCACTGCGGATGACCCTCTGAAGGTAGTAGGCCTTGAAGGTTGATATCACCCCCTGGTCCATTGGTTGGATGAGACTGGTGGTATTGGGTGGCAGGTACACCACCCTCACATTTTGGTTGAGGTCAGTCAGATTTGCGGGGTGACCCGGTGCATTGTCCAACAACAACAGGATGTTAAAGCGAATGCGCTGTCGTTTGCAGAAGCGCTGTACGTCGTTGACGA
>JBBPBX010035801.1:7378-20030 GCA_038048925.1 Garcialebias charrua | reverse complement strand
AAATACGGTATATGATTGTTTAACATTTGACTCAAGTGTACCCCTTACATTATTCCAACAGATACAGATCAGTGATGCATCAAACGATCTGCACCAGATTTATTGTGCTTCATCAGTGACTACTTTTATACACATTGGTATTGTTGTTGAAAATTTTACTCCAGTGCACCCCCTAGCTCAGTGATATATAATCCCATCTGCACCAGATTTTTTGTACTTGATCAATGAGCACTTAGAGACAAATTGGTATTGTGGATTCATGACATCATTTAAGCCCCGCCCACTAGGGATGCGCGATATAACCGGTACACGGTATAAACGATATAAATTTAGCCTACGATAGAGATCTGTCTTCTACCGGCTAACCGCAGAAAATCACAGTTGTCCGATTTAATCTTTACTTTTTTTAGTTTAAAACTGTGCATAAGTGGTGTTGAAGTGTACAATCAGAGTTGTCAGAGATAATCGTTACTTTTTTTGTGTTGAAAACTGTGCGTAAGTGGTGTTAAAGTCTTTTCTTCGAGTGCTAAGTAGCGAAGCTACAAGCTAACTTTGTCCGGCTTGCCATAGTGTTGCCATCGGACGCATGCGCAGAACGCTGTGTTCCGTCGAAAGTTTTTTTTTTGTGTGTCGAAAGTTAAAGTAAGCGTTGGTCAGCTTTAAATCAGAGTTGTCAGATTTAATCTTTACTTTTTTTTGTTTAAAACTGTGCATAAGTGGTGTTAAAGGCTTTTCTTCGAGCGCTAAGTTGCGAAGCTATAAGCTAACTTCATCCGGCTTGCCGTAGTTTTGCCATCCGGCGCCTGCGCAAAACGCTGGGTTCTGTTGAAAGTTTTTTTTTGTGTCAAGTTAAAGTAAGCGTTGGTCAGCTTTAGAGAAACCTGCCCTCTGATCTGTGAACAAAACGCTGTGCTGTGTGATTTTACTGCGAGACCCTCTGGTCAAAGCCACAGAGGAAACTGGTTCTTCTTCTTCTGGTTGCCTTGTCAGCTCTCCTTAAAGCTGAAGGAGACGCCCACTAGAGGTTGGAGGGTGAAGTGTTTTCAGTGTAAAATTCTGCTCTGTTGTTCGTTTCTTAAGTCACAATATTGGAAACTGTTGAGTTAACAACATATTCTTTAGTTTAAAACTTGTGGCTAAAACTACAAAAGATATATTTTGCACTGTTTTGCACTACAAGAAAGAAGCCTAATGCTTGAGTTGTTAATTATTTAAAAACTCTCTGGACCTAGTAGTGAAATTTTCTTAATAGAGATTATTTTGTGGTATAGCAGTTTTCAAAATAAAGTATGGCAAAAGGACACCCTATGCTTTTTTTTAATTTCTATTGCAAGTTTCATACCAAAAACATATTGCGATATATATCGTTATCGCCACCCTTCACAATACATATCGTGATATGAATTTTAGGCCATATCGCACATTCCTACCGCCCACTCACACAAGAAATTCACGATTGGGTGACTTCCAGCTTTGTCCTGTGTAACATATGACTGAAACTGTATTTGCTAACTGTTGATTACCACACATGACATGTTGAAAAGCCTAACGGAAGTGCTCATCAAAACATTTGCCACAAAACAGGACATCCCAAAAACTCCTGTCTGGAAAGTCGCATTTCAGTCAAACTTGGAAGGCTTGCAGCTGGACTCGTACTGATATGAACAGAGTGCGCACTCTGGTGGACGCGTGCGGGAATGGAAGAGGAGCATTTACCATTATGGCGGCGTTTCTGGAGCTCTTGAGTTCGTAGGTGATTTAGAAGATTTGGCAAATGCGCATCCTGGCGACCGGGTGCGGGATAGGCACAAGAGCATTCGAGATGGCGACTGGGAGGATTAGCTTGAGCTCACGTGGTCGCCACAATAAGGCCAGAGCAACGCTTTGCTGCGAGAGCCTCAATGCTGCTTGCAGCTTTAATTCTTGTTGGCTTTGATATCAATGGATAAAGATTTAAACTATACATTGAATTTATAAATGCAATGATGTTATTTGAATCTGTTTTATTTCCCAGATCAATATTAAAGTCTCCACACAAAAGAACTTTTTTATTAAAACTATACAGCCAATATATAACCAAACATTTTGTTTTGTATATTTTGTATCTAAAATAAATGTGGGATGGAGAGACTAGGCCTGCAACAACTGTTGCCCAGGTTCTTCATCAGGCTGAGCGATATGGGAGAGTGGCAAAGAGAAAGACACTGTAGAAGAAAACTTTGAAAGTTCAGTTTCTTTTTATACTTTCTTTTTTTGTTATTTTTTGGTGTAACTGAGACCCTGAGTCTATAAATTCGTTCCACCTCATATACAGTATGTGATGTGAATGACAATAAAATTGACTTGAACTTGAATCTAGATCCTTTACCACAGTTATCTGCACGTTGTTGGTTGTTCTTCAATTCAATCAGCTGGTTTGATTTGTTTTTGTACATTAATTAAAAACTTTCCCACCTTGCTGCAGCAGACTGCAGCCCTCTGCTGGACTGTCTGTGGTTTGTTCAATTACAAGAAAAAGAAATTCAGCTTTTTGAGTGTTAAACAGCCTATTGCTCATATTTACAGATTACAGTGACTGTAGTTTCCAAAGTCTGAATTTAATGATCCCACTGGACATTTTTAACCCTTTCATATTAGGGTCGGTCTTGACTTTATAAATAAAGTTGACACAAACATCCTGACATAATTGTTGGTTTTGTATCAGGTTATATTGTTTAATTTGATGGGTCTAAGAGCTGCTAACATATCTGTTGTTCACCTGTGTTTTTTGTAAACATGCACAGATCTGGTTTGATTCTCTCTTTCTCTCTGCAGATGAGGAGTACAATGACAATAAGCCGAAGAAGGTGCGCACAGCCCCTCGTGAGCCCAAACACAAGCGCTCAAAGAACTCACAGGAAGACAGGTTGGTGTTTGGTTCACAGCAGTGAAGGTTCTTCCTGTCTGGTCACTTTTCACATCGTGGTTCATTTTACAGCTGTAGCCTTTGGATTATCAGCAGATAGGCAAGAGGATTCCTACTCAAGTTTCAGTCACAACCTTCGTTAATGTGAGCTGAAACAAAACTTCACTTTGTTAAAAACTACCTAAAATTAAATAATATAATGTCGAAATAACAAAACTACTTTTTTATTTTATTTAACAAGGTTGAGGATGGATTTTTCTTTGTTGAAATGTTTAGTCTTTTATCCAAAAGACTTTTCCAGTCTGAGGCACTGCAATAAACTCAAGTCTTATTAACGTATTTTCTGCCGTACACGTCGCACTTCCCTATACATTGCATCAGTCCAATTATGTCTAAAAAGGTGGAAAAATCCATAAATATGTAGCTTCGCTGTATACATCGCGTCTATTATGTGTCACTGCGTCGCTTTTGTTACGCGTCACCTCTGACAACCCGGAAATGTGGACCGGTGTTGTGCCAAAAATCGATTGCCTGCCAAATGGCGGCCGCGGGAACGTTCACGGGAGGACTTTATCTAAATTAACATTTTAAAACAATTATTTGTTTGCTCGAAATTATATTAAACGTGTCTTAGTCTACCTTTTGCTTAATACTGTAAATGCACTTTGACGGTCAAATCAGCTGTATTTTACATCCTGATTCATGGAAGTGGCGGGCGCACGCAGAGGGATGAGCCTCTGCATTTCTTTGAAATTTATCAAGATAAACATAAAAACAATTATTTGTTTGCTCGAAATCATACCAAAGGTGTGTCTCGGTCTAACGTTTGCTTAATAAATGCACTTTAATGGTCAAATTAACTAGGGATGCACCGATAAATCGGCCGGCCGATCGATCGGCCCTGATTTCCTTAATTTGGGGAGATCGGTGATCGGCCGATCTTTAAACATACCTGCAAACTAGTTACCTTTCGGCGAATTTCGCCGTTTTCAAAGCAAAATATATCATTTACGTGATTCGTGTAGATCCGATGAGTTTTTGTTTTCGGGGGTGGGGGGGGAGGTCAGACCCGTGACAGATTAGAATGCATCATTTCCCACTGACTGGATTTCAAGACAGAGCAAGGCATCTTGTCGATAATAAAACATCTTTGTTGGAGCGCAACATTTTGGCCAATCACAACCTCAGGATAGATAGGGGGAGGAGACGACAGCGAAATCTTTGAACTGAAGTTAAAAAAAAAAACTCTGCAGCGCGACTCCAGAGCTCTGCGCGAGTCGCGCGCGGAGGTTCAACAGAGCGCGAGGGAGGCGGAAGAGAGCAGAGAAAACAACTCCTCCAACGTGTGGGAGCTCTTGAAGCTTCACAAAGATAAAAAAAAAAACTGTGCAACATGCAGTTTTGAAAAAGTGATGACACGACACGAGAGAACCACGCTGATGAAAACATGACAGAGTCATGAACTAACTAACTTCACCACGGTGTGTATCACTAAATCAGAAAACTGTAAAAAAGCCCCTCCTAAATTCACTCTTGGTGGTTATTAAAATGTCACCTATTCATTGGGTAAAGTTAATATTTTTATACATGCAGTTGAGTGTCACCATAATTGTTTAGTAAAATGGCATGTTGTGTTACAAATAAAACTAAATATAAAGTAACAAAATAAAAGTCAATTGCACCCCTAAAGCCACTGTGATAAAGTGTCACATTAATTTCATTATCTTAGCCACAGGAGTGAGTTTAAAAACAGGATGATGTCTATATGAACTAGTTGAATGAGGTGTCTCTAAAATATCCTGATGCATTATCAATAATAATTTAAACAATTTTTAATCTGTCCACAGGACCTGACTTTATTTTGTTAGATGTCTCTAAAATAGTTATTGAATCAAGTGTTTACATGTAGGTAAACCTAGATGTTTAACAACTTGTTAAAATACACCAGAATGCAGGAAATGGCATCTACTTTATTCAAAAATTTCTGGCAAAACATTTAAGAAATGAGTTTTTACTGTTAGTAAGTTTTATTTATGTAGCACATTTCACAGACATGAGTCACAAAGTGCTTTACAAAAGGAAAAATAAAATTGTAAAATCACAGAAGTACTATACAAAAAGGTAAAACATAACAAACTCTAAAATCAATGTACAAAATTAACCAAAAGCCTGTCTGAAGAGATAAGTCTTAAGTTTTTAAATGCATCTGTTGACTCAGAGCGGCGCATTGTTAGCAAAATGTTCTGCTGTATTTGACTTGCTGCTGTTGTTGATTTGTTGATTTTTTGGTTGACACAATCTTTCCTATCTATGTTCTCATTAAATCAGGTTAGTAAATTACTTACCTGAAGCATGTTAAAAAATTTACAAAATCTTTCGGGGTGGGGGGGTGTTTGGCGCAACGTTTGACACCTTTTTCATCCCTTCTGAGTTTGCAGGTACTGTATGTTTAAATGAGAAGCCGATTTTATCCACCGATCGCATCTGCCTGCCTCCGCAAAGGTCGGAAAATCCTGAAAATTTAGGGTGCATTTTGACCTTTTAACACCTGAAAATCGGTATCGGCCAAAATCGGAATCGGCAGGTCAGACTTTCTAAAAATCGGTGATCGGTAATCGGCCAGGCCAGAAAATTGAAATCGGTGCACCCCTAAAATTAACTGCATTTCACCGAGGCGGTGCAGCTGGTTTAACTTGCTCCAAGCAGCAAGCAGAACCAAGGTGGGGGTTATATGGCAATCTGATTGTGTCATTAATAGCTGGTGAATATTCTCAGTCATCCAGGACATGGTAAATTCAAAAAAGTTCAAGACAAAAACAATAAAGTACAAAGTAAAGCATAATAAATAAGGTCCAGTTGTTTGTCTTGAACTTTTTTGAATTTGTCATTATAGACTCGTGGTTTACATGATACAACGGCATGCCTTACTACTACTACTACTACTACTACTACTCTGCTGCCAGTGGCTGAAAATGATACTGTTCAAGTGACTTTAAACATCTGTTAAGTTCATGGAAAAAACCAATGCAGACTTGTTCCTGTTTTTAGTTTTGTATTCCGTCTTACAACCTAGTTGTTTTTTTTGTTACATTGTTTTAAATACCATTTTATTTTCACTTGTTAAAAAAAGTTCTTAAAGGGGACCACATGTAAGTATTTAAAAATTTTATGTTATGTCTGTGTGCTATCTTGACAATATTAATTCATTTTAATACACAAAATAATTCTTAGATAATTAATTATACCCTTTTTAATTCTGCCAGTTTTAACTTTCGTTTTGAACGACCGGTTTCTGATAGAAGTTCTGAAGTCCACGCCCTTCAACGATCTGTTTACGCCCTCTGCACAGCCAGTATCTGTAATGTGTTGTTGTTTTAAAATTAGCTCGTTTTTTATTACTCATTTGACTTACTGTTAGTGTTAGCTTAAGATAACTTACCGAAACCCGTCTGAGCGCGCCGCAGTTTGCTGCTCCTTTTAGCATGAGACCACCCGAATCCGATGCTAATGTTAGCTTGTTCCTCTTCCGGTTTTCGCCAGCTCCGCTCGTTGCACGCGGAGACTTTGAGAGTTATCGCTGTTCCAGTCAAGACACACAAAGTTCACCAAGTGTCTCCCGTAAATTAATCGGTAAAGAGAAGGTCCTCGCTGTTGCGAGGCTTCTGCCAGGCTGCTGCGAGGCTGCACAGTTGAAGCTCCGCTCCATCGCGCCAGAAGAGGGGCTCGTTGACGCCGGTCCCTACGTCGGGGGTCTGCTCGTTTAATTTTTGCCGGCTGCGCGTTTGGAGCGATCGCAAATACACTAAAAATTGAACTAAAACATAAAAATAACAATTATACTTTATTTATAAAGCCATTTAAAAAACCACAGCTGCAACAAAGTGCTGTACACATGAAATTAATAACATATAAACAAAAGATGAGATGAAATCATGAAAAACAACAGTCATGTGTTTAATACAGAAATGGGTTGAGCCTAACCAGGGGTTGCTAGGTGAGGGGCTGGACTCATGTTGGGGTGGGTTGTCCTCGCGCCTGTGACGTCACAAGCGCGATTGACTTCCAGTTTATTTCAAAAACGAGCCGTTTTTATCACAGTAAAATAAATCTACTTAGAGTAAATAAACCACTGGGTGCATTTTTTTGGCCTTTGGACTGTTTTTTTATGAAGTAAATACCCAAAGTTGAGTAAAAAAACATTAAAAAGTGAATTTTGAATGTGTGGTCCCCTTTAATTTGCACGCATCCCTTATGATTACAGGATATCCGCGGGGTTGTAAAATGTATTAAAAGGTAGTAAATAAAATTAACACAAATTACGGCTATTAAAAAGTATTAAAAAGTAATAAACGTCATCTGATGAGGTATTTAAAAACCTACACAACTATATTTTTCCCGTTCTATTGGCGAAAAAAATCCTGTGAATTTATTTATCTTTTCTAATTTTATGTCCTAGTAGGACCTTAGCTAAATCATTGACGTCATATCATCGGTCGATATGTCGGTCGAGTGCACGTTCGTGCCTACAGCCGACCGAGGGCCGACAGTTTCCAGAACCGTCATGGGGAAATGTAAGTTTTCAGACCTCTGGTTAGAGGACGCCAGATTCAGAGACTGGCTTCAGCCAACAGCCGAGATGCTTATGCTACGTTCACACCGAACGCGTTTTGAGTGGCCAAAAAGCGCGAAACGCCTCAAAGTGGACGTACTGGTGTTCAGACCGGAATGAAAAGCAGCAGCGGTGGCGGGGTGTGGGAGGAGCGTCTTGATTCTTTTTCCGCTCTGATGTTTTGTTGTTGTCTGTTCTCAAAATGGCGGATGAACTGGAGACAATTGGCTTAATGTATGTACTGAGTAAAGTAGCACACCGACGACGTGCAAGGTGCCGTGTCTGGGTTCACGAAACAATTCAGAGGCGTTCGGACTTAGGTGAGTTTCACCATTTAATCCAGGAGCTGCGCATGAACGAGCTGCACTGTTTCTGTGTCTCACAAACGATACGTCAAACTTGCGCAACATCCGTCCCCTCGTTACCACGTCACATAGCTGACTCTCCCTGATTGGTTGTCAAGACGCGTTGAGCGGCGAAAGTTCCGATTTTTCAACTCAAGCGGCGGCTGCCGCGGGCACCGCATGCACGGAAAACGCTCTTGCCGCCCCTTCCGCGCCGCTCAAAACGGACGTGACGCGACGCACGACCCGTAGAGGCGCGTCCCCCATTGACTTTGCATGTAAACCAGCCGCTCCTGCAGCTCAAAACGTGTTCGGTGTAAACGTACCATTATTGTCATGTCTATAAAAAGAAACCGGAAGCAGGAGCGCGGCTCGTTTATCCGAAATTTAACAAGAAAAACACCTAAACAATTATTTGTTAGCTCGAAATCATAGCAAAGGTGTGTCTCAGTCTAACGTTTTCTTAATAAATGTACTTTAATGGTCAAGTCAGCTTTATTTAAAAAGTAGTTTTGCATTGGTTCGCCATGAACGTGCAGAGGGAGGAAAAAGGAGGAGGGAGGAACGCAGCTTCTTTCTCTGAAATTTAACAAGAAAAGCAAAGCACCTAAACAATTATTTGTTAGCTCAAAATAATAGCAGAGGTGTGTCTCAGTCTATCATTTGCTTAATAAATGTACTTTAAGGGTCAAATTTGCCGGGGTGTTGCAGCTTTGACGGTTTCAAGCAAAGAGCAGAATGGTGGGGAGAGTATGGCAGGCCGATTGTGTCATTAATAGCTAGTGAAGCCAGTCATCCAGGACATGGTAAATTCTAAAAAATGCAAGAACAAAACAATAAAGTATTAAGTATAGTATAATAAATAAAGTCCAGTTGTTTTTGTCTTGAACTTTCTTGAATTTGTCATTATAGCCACGTTTTCCTATTACATGATACAACAGCCAACCTCATGCCCAGGGCTTAAAGATCTCCGGCACCCAGCCGGATTTCCGGCTTTTGACCAAACTGTAAAAAAAAATAAAAAAAAAAACTGCTCGCGCGGCTTCACAGGAGTAGGTAGGAGTCCGTTCATGTGTGCGCGCGTGTGTTTTTGAAGCGTGCAGCGAATCAAAGCCCCCCCTCCCCCACCCACACACAGCCAATGTTCCCTCGCTGCCCGGACATTCTCTGCGCACAATAAAATCTTTGCGCACATCCAAATTAACTCAACAGCTTGCCGGTCGCCTCAACTTAAAATGATCGATGGACAGCGATTACATCCAATCACATTGAAGCTCACGTTGTTTTGACCAATCAAAATCCGGAAGGCGGGTCTTACAAGCAAGCAAGTTTGTCTGCAGCTTCAGTCAGATCATGCAGAAGTCACGGAGTTTGTCACACCGGGCAGGTACGTGGGTCAATTAGTGTTAAAACTACAGATTTTAAATCTCGTTGTTAGGTCAAGTAAAATCAGAGGTATGATAAATAATCCACACCACGTCTTTTATCTGAATAAAGTCAAATATCAACCGCGAGAAGCTGCACACTCGCACACACATGCACATACACACCGCTGAACACAAACTGTAAACAATCCCCGTCCTTTCTGAAGGAGGAAGTTATTTGTCAAGCACCAAATCTGTAGGAAAAATAAGAAAAAGATGCAGAAGCTGAACGGAGGTCAGTGCACGATAAAGTCACGTGATAAAGTCAGTGAGAGCGGGGTGATGAAGAGGAAGATCGTTAGAAGAGGAAGAGCAGAACCAGGCCAGGTGTGCAGAGGAGCAGGTCAGAACCAAGCATCAGTTCCTGAGCTCTGCAGATGTTGACCCAGGGACCAAGGAGGAAAATACACTTTTTAAAAACTTACAGTAAAATAAATATTTTGTCAATAAAAAAATAATACAGTAATGTGGAGATTTTAAACAAAAACCCTACAAGCATTAAAATAAAAATCATCTAAATTAGATACTGTATATTTATTAAAAGTGTAATACTGTCCTGAGTTTTTGCATAGTAGTTTTTGCATAGTATTAGTATGAAAGTATGAAAAGTTACACCAACACTAAAACACTAAACATTTAATAAACATAAGCATAAAATGAAATAATAAAAATTATTCATTCAGCTGGGAGTTGCAAAATCACTTATATTGAAAGCAAACTCATGGAAGTTGCTGCTGTAATCTGATTGTTTTAATAAGCCATGTAACTTTCTATGATCCCAGATTTATAACAGGTGTGTGGATAGTGCGCACATCCTGTTGCTCATAGTGGTCCTCTGTGTGCTCAGAGAGCTTGTGTGTATGCTCAGACACATGAAAAATTAGAGGGAACATTGCACACAGCTGAACATAAACAATCCCCCTCCCCCCTCCTTTCTGACGGAGGCTTTCTAAACTAATTATTGAATCAAGTTACTTACTGGTATGTAGGTAAACATAGATGTTTAACCCTTTAAAATACACCAGAATACAGGAAATGGCATCTACTTTATTCCAAATTTTCTGGGGGAGGACCCCCAGACCCCCCCATGCTTCTGATGCCATACTGGTAAGACATTTTCCATCAGAGTTTTAACAGTCTGTGCTCACAAACATTTTCACTGCACAGAAACATCTGTGTGTTAATGCTGGAGATGACTCCAGCTTGCTGGGAGTCCTAACACCAGCTCTGTGGAACTTCCCTTTAGATTGTGATACAGTATTGAGTATTCTAAATTTATTGCAGATGAATTCTCTGAACTGTGTCTGTTCAATGTGGCGTTGAGTCTTTTTTTTAGTTGTTTTTGCTGCAGGGCAGTTCTCTGGGGCACATATTTTTACATTAAGTTCAGATACATTGAAACCTCATGTAAGTCATTGTTACTTGAAGCTGAATTGTTTAAAAACAGTTAATTGCACTTTTCAGAGAGCATTTTTAATAAACGTTGGCAAAATGTTACGATTTTATTTTATCAACAACACAAAAAAGTTTCAGGCTCAGGATTTTTTTTCACTTTAAGCCCTGTACTATTATCATAAATCCAAATATATAAACATCTTCAGCATCTTCCTGAGACATGACTGAGAGACACATCAGCTGCCAAACTCCCCACGGATCTCTGATATACCCCACAGCGTGAGTCTCAGCCGGACAAGAGGGTTCTCCAGGACCCTGTCATTTTGTTGAAAAGCTTTTGTTGATTGTGTTGAAAGTCCAGCTCACCAGATCCATAATAATGTTTTTTGTTCAGGAGATGTGTACCAGGAGCTCCAAACACACAGAGAGCCAACGCAGGAGGAAGAGGAGAACAGGGGGAGGGAGAGCAGAAGCGTCCGTCTTGAGCGAGAGCCAGAGGAGAAATAGCTCCAAACACACAGAGAGCCAACGCAGGAGGAAGAGGAGAACAGGGGGAGGGAGAGCAGAAGCGTCCGTCTTGAGCGAGAGCCAGAGGAGAAATATGATGAAACTACTGTATCAGTTCACAACAAAACTTATGTCGGTACAAAAAGATTAGTGTACATCTCCAGCTGCTTATCTTTTGGACAAGATCATATTCAAGATGGCCGCCACAACCCATTAACTTGAAAGTGACTGTAACCGATAGAGTTTGATGTAGAAGCTGAGAATAAGTGAATTTTGCAGGATTGATTGAGATATTTTCCTAATTTGACCATAACTGTGTTTTGCATCAAAAGACGATCGTGGTCTAAAACTACAGTGTTGAAGGCAGTGGGCGATATGCATATCATATTTATATAATATATAAATATATATATTTACAATATTAATTCCCTTCAAGGAATGTTGGTCGTTTCATTGTTACGGCTTACAGTCAAGTTGCACAGGATGTGGGTCATTTATGAGCTCATAAATGAGACCTGATTGTACCGACAGCAAAATGAGGTGTCACCTTTATTCTGTTTTGTTGTTTTCAGGTACATCACTGCCCTGACCGACTCTGAGGATGAAGAGCTGAGTGAAGCAGAGCAGAGGTGGGAAGAACAAGAGGAAGACGAGTTGTCCGTCCTTCTTGAACGAATCGACCGTTTGCATCAGGGAAGCGAGTATGACAAAAGAGAAAGCCTCGACATCCTTTTAGAGCAAAAAGACGAGGTGTGTTGGTTTGTTTGTTTCATGTTTATTTATTTGGAGAAGAACTAGTGTTGCAAAATTTAGGGCCATTTCTAGGTTGAAAACGTTCCGTGGGAATTAATGGGAATAAACCTGGAATTTAATATTTAGATTTTTAAATATTGGATCCTTTTATCAGGGTATTTTTAATACAGTTGAAGAAAAATATTTTTGCATAATCTTGACAACAAAAACCAGATTTATTCTCTGTAGAATGAGATGCTAGGCCTAAAGAAGCCAGGCGACATGAGGAAAATCTTATATCCCGATATTTTTTGGCTATATCACGATACACGATATATATCACGATAGCTCCAAAATCAATGAAAAAATGATTAAAAATTGATTAAAAAATTTCAACACTAAATTTGAACAAACTTAAATATTTTATTTTAACCATCAATTGCACACAAGCTTTTTACAAATAGAATTATTGCCACTGTCTTTTTGTTGTCTACACTCTAGTCTAAATCTTTAATAAACTCAAAAATTGGACCATAGCAGCAAAAAAGTACTTCAAGCAAAAAGGAAGAATAAATAATTGAAACTTAAAAAGGTGCTTTTGTGCTTTTAACATTAAAAAATGTTAAATAACAACATTTAAGGCCTTTAAAATACAAAAACAAAAGTATAAACAGTGGCCAGGCTTGAATCCAGGCTTTTCCACAACAACACTCACAGGAGTCATGTCTTTGGCAAT
>JBBPBX010035800.1:17942-31854 GCA_038048925.1 Garcialebias charrua | reverse complement strand
CAGACTTTTTCAAAGACTTTGTTGTAGGTAGCTCTGGAAGATATTTTGTCACGCAGACGAAGCACAAGGTCCATCTTTGAACCTCTGTTGTCAATACCACATTGCTTGCACAGCTTCTTGATCTCAGGTAGCTTTCAAAAAACAGAAAATGTGTATTAATGTGTTAAGTAACCTGCTCAAACACGAACACAATTCTGTATGTGAACATACCTTTAGATTGAGAACCTCGTCCGCAAGCCGCTCTTCTGTGAGATACTGTTCTGCATCACTGATCCTGTCAGGCACATGGATTTTTTCAGTCTCTGTGTTTAACAAAATGTCAGATTGTCTTGTCTGTGGACCAATCCAGGGGGACCAGTTGTGGTATGTAGGTTTTACAACAAAAGGATTCTTGCAGCCAGCTGAAACAATGAAGACACACAAAAGTTTCTTTAAGGCATTTCTTCCACATTGCTGGACACACTGGAGACTTAATTGTTTGTTGTACAGAATGTTTACAAAGCTTAACCTTAAATAGGCACATACTTACGTGGATAAAACCCACGACTAATAACTTCCATGGTGAGAGAGTCCCAAAAGGATTTAGCGTTCACTTCTCCATTGTAGTTTTTAGGTGGGTTTGGTATTTCACTAACTTCAGAAATGTAACAAATAAAGTATTAGATATTTTTGTAAATTTTCATTTCAGATGACTTGAACATTTTCTATAACAGTATAAGCATCACTACAGATCTGAAAGCTAAATACTTACCAGGCATGCTGAAAACACCTTTCTTATGGAGGTCCATGACTACTACTGCTGGATGATAACCACATAAAACACATGCGTAAAGGTAGTCATGATCAGTCAGACCCTCAAATGATAGATATGCGTGCAGGACCCGCTCCTTGTTAGGAAAGCTCTCCCGTTCGGTGTATTCTATCATTTCAATGATACGGCTTACAGCAGTGTGAGTCTACAGAAATAATAGGAGCAAAATTGCACAATCACAGTTAGACATACCAAACATGAAAAATTCTAAACTTTGCATTTGTTATAATTTTATAAACATGAACTTTAAATTTTACACAACAAATTAAAAACAAGAACTAACCTGCAGTGCATTTCTCAGTGAAAGGCACAAATGTACTGACAGTAGCATATGATCATCAAAATTGTGGATGCCATCTTGCCAGTCTTGATATCGATACACCATGTTACAGTTAGGACAGGTCTTCCTGTATGTTGATATGCCTAAAAGGGAATACAAATAAATAATAATCTAATAAACACCTAAAGTTGATACAATGCAAGTCACAATTATTAATTTTACTTGTAATCACACCATAACTTCCAAACCTGTAACTACACCAGATGAAGTCAATATCTTTGCTGTTGCAGATACCAGCTGTGGATCACTTAGAGTGGTGTGTTGTTCACATTCTGTGCATTCCGTCTCAGATGGAATGAGATGTGTGGGGAACCCATTGAGAGACTTGGCATCTCTGCTGCTGATGATAAGTGTTTCAGGAAGATCAGCGGGTATTTTCTTGTGTGACATCAAATACTTGATCATCCTCTCAGTTGCTGGATCAGTGATTGATGCACTTTCCTCATCACAGTTCAAAGGAGCAGCACCACACATAACATCCTCCTCTGGACTTTTTGCAGTTTTAAACATGTCTGGCATTTTCTCAAACAGATGCCATTTTGCTGTAGCCTTGTGTGTACAGGACTTCTTCCCATCTGTGCAGGGACAATGCCAGGTGTTTTTCTTGTTGTCATGGGTAACGATCACCCTACCAAGTCTACTAAAAAATGACGTTTTAGGTTCAAAAACAGAGACGTGAAATGTAGTTTCTGTTCCACAGACACTAAGAAGAACTGACAATGGTGTACTGTTTGCAATGGCTTCCTGTTGTTTCTTTAAAAGGTCTTCCTTTCGCTGCGTGCTGAACCACAAGTTCTCAACCAGTATATCAAGAGTAGATTCAGACAGATATTCTTCAAAGTCTGTGGCACGGGGGCAAAAATATAGTGACTGGATATGTTCACACTCAAAAGGCAGAATCCCACTCCGCTGGGCGAACTGAGCATTAACAGTACACTTGTCAAGCTCACATTCTGATCTGTGAAATTGTGACCAGGTATTTTTTATAACATGAATAGGGTTTGATGGACCGTAAAATGATTTCTCAACAGCAAAGACACCTTTTTTGGGATCCACACATTGACTCCTTAAATGATGATTCTGTGAAATCTGCACCAAATTATTCTGGTGCCTCCTTTTTAAATGAACTCGAAGATTTCTTTTTTTCAAGGGCAAGCTGCACATTTCACATGTAATAATGTCTTTTGACTTTAAGTGTGCCTTTGAAAATGGAACAGGTAGCGGTGCAGTTGTGGCCGCCTGGATGTTGGTTGAAGCTGGCTGAACAGGTAGCGGTGCTGTTGTGGCCGCCTGGATGTTGGTTGAAGCTGGCTGAACAGGTAGCGGTGCTGTTGTGGCCGCCTGGATGTTGGTTGAAGCTGGCTGAACAGGTAGCGGTGCTGTTGTGGCCGCCTGGATGTTGGTTGAAGCTGGCTGAACAGGTAGCTGTGCTGTTGCACAGCTGGACAGGGATCTTAAAGTCATCGTGTGGTTTACTAAATGATTTACAAACCGCTCCCGTTTCTCATGTGTTGACAAACAGTATGGGCAATGAAAGTGAGATGGGCCGCCGTGACAAGGTAAACCACATCTGAAGATGTAGAATTCTGCAAACCAAATCAAATCAATAACGTTAACAATAGTAAATACATAATTTGTACACATATTTATGCCAGAAACAGTCAGAGGTGTCAAGTAACCAAGTACAAATACTTTGTTACTTTACTTGAGTAGAAATTTTGGGTATTTCTACTTAAGTGGAGTAATTATTTTACAGCCTACTTTTTACTTCTACTCCTTACATTTTAATTCAATTATGTGTACTTCCTACTTACTCCTTACTTTTTAAAAATGAAAAAAGTATTTTATTTCGATTTAACTTTGGTGGTTTAGAATTCACATTAGTTAGGACTGCATACAACTATTCAAATAAACACCATCAAAATTAGAAAATTGACAACTCTTTCACAAACATTAGTATTAATCAAATTGTGTTTTAAAAACCTTTATGTTGAACCATAGCAGTATTTGCAATATCAAATTGTGTTTTACAAACCTTTATGTTGAACCATAGCAGTATTAGCAATATGGTTCACCACCTTGTACGACTCCTTAGCAGAGTAGGAGCAAAGAGGACATCTATAGGAGTCATCTTTGCTATAAGGTTGTAACATCTCCCCTTTTTGAATGTTACATACAGATACATGGATCTGCTGAAAGAAAACAAAGAATGAACTTTAAAAGTTATAAAATGGTATCTATTTTTAGGCACTATGATCGTGATTTCGCTATGCAGCACGCTACATATGCTAACATCAATCTTAGCTTAAAGGAATTACGATTTTTACTAGTTCACATAAATATATTTATTTGCTACATAACAAAAATGCTTATAAAAAGTATCATTACCGTCTGCTGGAGTAACCCCTCGCTGTTTGCTGCAGCGAGGTGTACTTGGTCTGCTGACTTTGCCAAGTTTCCATTGTGAATCATTCCTCAAAATATTTTCATTCACGTGTCCCTTCTTCAACCTTCTACAGTACTGTACTTGGAAACACCGCTGAGCAGCTGACCCGCTTCTTTAAGGAATTTGTAAGTGATCATTGAAACAGCGCCCCCTTTATTTCCGGAGTGCAATGGCGCTACTTCCATATATGGTATGGCTCGGCCCTCGGGCACGACCCCGCCCCGTCCTGCAGGCTGCAGCGAGGGGTTACTCAACCTCAAGGGCAGAGAGAAGGTCCTGGCTGCAGACTGTAGCGCGGACCGGTGTCAGTCCCGGAAGTGGTTATTACACTCCGGAAATGAAGGGGGCGCTAGTGGCGCTATTAAAACACGCAACAACAACAAAATGAATGGAAATTAATATTTTAAAGGCACTAGTGGCGCTATTCTAAAAAAAAATAATGGAAGTTAATATTTTAAAGGCGCTAGTGGTGCTATTACAATTTTTTAAATGGAAATTAATATTTTAAAGACAAATGTTTATGTTTATTAAATTTGTTCATTTTTTTTTACAAAAGAAACAATACAAGACAATCCCATAAATGATAATGTACAAAATATAAAAAAATGAAAGGTAGCAGAAAGAAGAATAAATCTTATTATATCTGCCCCTTTTTTCAAACAATCAGATTAAACAATAATAATCTTCCACCAACAGTACAAAATGACTAACTCTTTCTAATTTTCTAACTAATACAATACACATTACGTCATTTTTTTTTTTTAACAAATTCATTTTGATCATTTTCTTAAATGTAAACATTGACTTGGCATTTTTAACTACATTCTCCAAGCCATTCCATAATCTAATTCCCTGGATTGAGGTAGAACGTCCCTTCAAACTAGTTCTGAATTGTGGTTTTACAAACATCTCTGTCCCCTTAAGATTATAACAACTTTGTCTTTTAACAAAATGCATTTGGATATTTAAAGGTAATGCATTATTTGGAGCCCTATACATAACTGATAAAATATTATAGTCTACCAAATCATGGAACTTCAATAACTTCAGTTGATAAAATAATGTACAAATGTACATTAGGAACACTATCATCCATTAATTATCATACATGCACACTTATCCCTATTACAATTTTTTTAATGGAAATTAATATTTTAAAGACAAATACATTACATTAGGAACACATTTATCCATCCATTAATTATCATACACACACGCTTATCCCTATACTGTAGTGGGTTTGCCAGGGCTGCATTCCAAAAACTATAATATGCTTGGTTGCAGGTGAGCTCAAATATTATCGTTGTTTACCATAATGTGTCATTGGAAACTTCATAAACTGCACTCAAATATCCAATTGTTTCAAAACCCAAAGGGATTAATTAACACTCAGAGAGAGAAAGTAGTTTTTAGAACGTTTGTCAAGAAATGATCTTCAGCAGTCGGATCCCGGCAGTAGACGTTGCAAGAATGGTTCACTGTGGATGAATAAATTTGATTCTACAAGCCCAAAACCGGAAAAGTTGGCACGTTGTGCAAATCGCAAATAAAAACAGAATACAATGACTTGCAAATCTTTTTCAACCCATATTCAACTGAATAGAATGCAAAGACAATATATTTAATGTTCGAACGGAGAAACTTTATTTTGTTTTGCAAATAACCATTAACTTAGAATTCAATGGCAGCAACACATTGCAAAAAAGTTGGCACAGGGACATATTTACCACTGTGTTACATCGCCTTTCCTTTTAACAACACTCAGTAAACGTTTGGGAACTGAGGAGACCAATTTTTGAAGCTTTTCAGGTGGAATTCTTCCCCATTCTTGCTTGATGTACAGCTTAAGTTGTTCAACAGTCCGGGGTCTCCGTTGTCGTATTTTACGTTTCATAATGCGCCACACATTTTCAATGGGGGACAGGTCTGGACTGCAGGCAGGCCAGGGGAGGACCCGCACTCTTTTGCTACGAAGCCACGCTGTTGTAACACGTGCAGAATGTGGCTTGGCATTGTCTTGCTGAAATAAGCTGGGGCGTCCATGAAAAAGACGTCGCTTGGATGGCAGCATATGTTGCTCCAAAACCTGTATGTACCTTTCAGCATTAATGGTGCCTTCACAGATGTGTAAGTTACCCATGCCTTGGGCACTAATGCACCCCCATACCATCACAGATGCTGGCTTTTGAACTTTGCGCCTATAACAGTCCTGATGGTTCTTTTCCTCTTTGGTCCGTAAGACACGACGTCCACAGTTTCCAAAGACAATTTGAAATGTGGACTCATCAGACCACAGAACACTTTTCCACTTTGCATCAGTCCATCTCAGATGAGCTCGGGCCCAGCAAAGCCGGCGGCGTTTCTGGATCTTGTTGATGAATGGCTTTTGCTTTGCATAGTAGAGCTTTAACTTGCACTTACAGATGTAGCGACGAACTGTAGTTACTGACAGTGGTTTTCTGAAGTATTCCTGAGCCCATGTGGTGATATCTTTTACACACTGATGTCGGTTTTTGATGCAGTACCGCCTGAGGGATCGAAGGTCACGGGCATTCAATGTTGGTTTTCGGCCTTGCCCCTTACGTGTAGTGATTTCTCCAGATTCTCTGAACCTTTTGATGATATTACGGACCGTAGATGGTGAAATTCCTAAATTCCTTGCAATAGCTCGTTGAGAAAAGTTGTTCTTGAACTGTTCGACAATTTGCCCACGCATTTGTTCACAGAGTGGTGACCCTCGCCCCATCCTTCTATGTGGATGACTGAGCATGTCAAGGAAGCTGCTTTTATACCCAATCATGGCACCCACCTGTTCCCAATTTGCATGTTCACCTGTGGGATATTCCAAATAAGTGTTTGATGAGCATTCCTCAAATTTCTCTGTCTTCTTTGTCACTTGTGCCAGCTTTTTTGAAACATGTTGCAGGCATCAAATTCCAAATGAGCTAATAATTGCAAAAAATAACAAAGTTTACCAGTTCGAACGTTAAGTATGTGGTCTTTGCAGTGTGTTCAATTGAATATAGGTTGAAAAAGATTTGCAAGTCATTGTATTCTGTTTTTATTTGCGATTTCCACAACGTGCCAACTTTTCTGGTTTTGGGCTTGTATATGAAAACATTTTTAAATAGTCACCGGATACATAAATTAAGCCTGTGTGTAAATTGTAACAGGTGTTATTCAATTGTTAAACAATGCTGTTACAATATATGTACAACTACTTTATTGGTTCTACTTTCTCTTTAATATATTAGAGCTACAATGTAACTTTGCCTGGAAACAACACCATTTCTACAAAAAACTAAAAAATGTAAATCAAAACTACAACAAAAGGAACACTCAAAAATGTACATAATGTTTAAATAACACATTGTGAAAAACAAAAGGATGACTGAACAATTCAAAAGGCTAATGTACTTCAGCAGAAATGATTTAAAAAGACATGTCACCAAAAAAGAACAACAATGTGTGACAACTGAAATGTGTGGACAGTGTAAAACAACTAATATTCTCCTTGCATTCAGTACTGACATTCAGGGCAGTGTCCAGGTATGCCATCAGAGTAGTAACGACTCCTCATCTTCCATTTCCGGTGAAGCCCACACAGTCTATATATGCCGTTTGCAGGAAGAACACGTAACAACAGCAAAATAATAATTAACACTTTATATCTCTCAGCATCATACCCTTTCCATCTGTACTGTCATGAAAATGCTGTGGAAACAAAACATTTTTTCTTGTTAAAAAAATCATTTATGGTTTCAGTGTCAATTGCACATAAAGAAATACACATATAAATTAATAGTTATGTGTACATTTTAAAAATTAACCTCAATTTGTGCCTTTGATACTTTGGCATAGGTGTGGTCATCAGCACACAGAGTCTGTAAAAATATAGATAAAGTATTTTCAAAGTCTAAGATGAACCCAAGTCCAAATAACATAAAAACTGCTTCAACCTTTTTAATTGTTCTATACTGATTTTGTTTCAGATTTTAAAAATTAAGCATAGCATAAAAGTGCATTGTGAATGGACATAATACAATTTACATGATTCAAAACTACACATGTATGAATTTGAACTAAACTTTACCTCGTATTTTGCCCTCTCATCAGCTTTTTTCCACTTTCTCTCCTTTTGTAGTTCTTCTCTGAACCTTTGAAAAAGGACAAATTGAATATTTTCTTTACAAAACTGACTTATGTGTAACATGATGTGGTACAGTGCACCATCATTACCTCACAGGGAAGTTTCACAGGAGAGTGAGAGTCCACCATCTTCGTATTGTCATCATGTCATTCTGTGGACATCACAGGTTCACATTTAATGAAATCTCCAACCGAATGCCCAATGTGCCTTACTGCATATGCCACTTTTTGACTCTATAACAACATCAACTACTACCTCATACATATACTGTGTACATTAACTCATACGCTGCTTTGCCACTTTGCAAATGTCAATGCTAGAAACCTTTAGTTTATTTTAGTTATACTTTTTATACTCTTTTTTTATACTAGTATGCAAAAACTCAGGACAGTATTATGTTCATTAAATGTTTAATGTTTTAGTTTTAGAGTTGGTGTAAATTTTCATACTCTTATACCACTATGCAAAAAACTCAGGACAGTGTTAGTTTTACTATTTTATGCTTATGTCAATTATTATATGTTTCAGTGTTTCAATGTTTAGATGTTTACTGTTGCACCGAGGGACTGAGAGAAACGCAATTTCGGTCCTGTGTATGTCCTGTACAGTACATATTGCAGATCTGACAATAAAGTTGACTTTGACTTGACTTTGACTTTGAAAGCATGCACTCTCATCTGTTTCCTTACCTCCGTGAAATCAAATGGCGCTTCCATCACAAAGTAGAGAGCATACTGTGGAGAAACATGTGATTATGTCTTCTGAGCAGACAGGTGGCTGTGTTCCCTGCAAGTTGGCATCTGGTGGCTGGACAGGAGTCTGTGCTGATGCCCAGCTGGACACCATGTTGACAGTCATAGTGTGTTTCACCAAATGATTCAGAAACCTGTCCCTTCTGTCAATGGTTAACAAACAGTATGGGCAATGAAAGTGTGTCTGTACAGGGTAGGCCACATCTGAAGATATGGAAATCTGCAGTAACAAAAAGAAATGAATAAAATTTAAAATATATAAACTACAGATATGTTTAAACAAGAAATGGTTCATTCCCACTCAAAATAGAGCAAGGACACAGTGTAATGTAATAGCTACAAACATACAACAAAAATGTAATAACACATCAGGAAATATACAAATGATTTGTTTAAAAAAAGGCATGTCTGAAATGAATCACTTTATGTTCTTTAACATTATTCTTCCAGTTTTGCACGATTCAACAAGTAATTTTATGAGTCACAATGGCTTCCAGGTAATAAATTTATACAGCAAACAATTAATTAAAATTGTGAAAGTAATATTGCTCAAACAACCAAAGGGAAGTATTAACTAATTAATTAGATTTCCCCATTTACTCTGTAACTTTTGACACACACACACACACACACACACACACACACACACACACACACACACACACACACACACACACACACACATATATATATATATATATATATATATATATATATATATATATATATATATATATATATATATATATATATATATATATAATATACTATTTTGCCATATGTTAATACTTTTTTTAGTAGATTTTGTTGATATGCAACCTAATGCGAGTAACTTTACTGAATGAAGAACCTATTTTAACCCATAAATAAACATGACACGCAGATAAATGTTGTTTATGTTAGGTTTCTTCTAACATTAGTTTGTTGACTTATATACTAAAAATATATTGAAGTAGAGGGTACTACACCCACCTATGATGGCAGCTTGTAGTTTATTTAAAATTAAAATAAAAAAGACTTTCCAGAAATGTTGGTGTACAAAAACATATATAAAAAAAGATTAACATTTAATGATAAAAAAAACCACTATAAAATAAATAAATAGAATAAATGAATAAATGATAGTGTAACTGTAGTTTCACATACCGTTATGTTGAACCGTACGGGACAGCAATATTAATGAAAAAAGTTTTAAGAAGGTAAAAATACCTTTTGCTGACGTGCGTTTTCCACTGTGTGGCCTCCACCTCTCAACTTGCGCTGACAGTGGTCCGTCTGCAGGCTACAGCGATCATGAAAATAGCGCCCCCTTCATTTCCGGAATGCAATAGCACCACTTCCGGGACTGACACCGGTCCGTGCTACAGTCTGCAGCCAAGAGTACTTGCAGAATACAGCAGATGGACCGAGCTGGAGGCATAGATATATACACTAGATAAGCTGAGGAGGAGTCAGCGGTGTCGTCAAGCGGCAGCCATCTTGCCACAGACAGCAACATTAGCTGCAGCTGTGGAAACCGTATGGAGGTGAGGGATTTATACAAACAAAAATACGCTTAACTCGCTGTAATCTTGACGGATTTACAAACGGTTTATGTTTTTAAAAACGTTATTAACGTGGCTATGATTTCTTTGGTAATCAGACAGCAGTTTCGTCTTTTTTAAAAGGTTTTATTCGTGTTTTGGGTGTCACACTCATCGAGAATCTAGAATTTAAATTCTGTTTTTATTACACCAATAACTATTTTAAAACAAACTAATCTTTTGTCTAAATGACTGTCTTGATCATGACTGTATTTATTAGCAGACTATTAACAAGAGCCTTTGATTAAGGGCTAGCTAGTATTCCAAACATTTCCCCAGCATTCTTAGATCACTAGGAGCTCTTTGTTTTTAACTGAACTAAAGCTGCACATGATTTCCAAGCGGTTTGGTATGTTCAACACTAATTACTGCTTTGTGTTTTACAGAAATACTCTTTGACAAGATGCCTGACTTTTGTGCAGCCTATGGATGCTCCAATAGACGTAACATCAAAACAAGAAACCGTGGGATCACATTTCACCTGTAAGACTCTGTGACAGTATTATTACTTTAATTAGAATAATCATAGTTATATTTTGGATCAGTGCACATTACACGTCACGCTACACACAAAAAATGTGAGATAATATTATTGACATAATATTATACATAATATATATTTACATAATAATGACATATATTTACAGCACTTTGGTTGACCTTGTTGTTGTTTTAAGTGCTCTATAAATAAAATGGTATGGTATGGTATAAGGCTTGTAAAAGTATCTTTATATAAATTATGATTCAGTGTTTCTTTTTGATACCATTTTTAATAGCTGTTTTATTGTACCAAAAGTAAATGCAAGCACACCAAAAGTATGATATATGTGTATACTTGTCATTACTATAATTCAAAGGTAAAGAAAGGAAGTGTGGAAAATAATGACCAGCTTCTTCATGTTTTTAAGGTTTCCCAAAACCAGAGAGAGGAGGCGGCAGTGGGAAGTTGCCCTGAGAAGAGAGGGTTTTGTTGCCCTGGACAGGACACTGCTCTGCAGTGATCACTTCAGGTCTGAGGACTTTGATCGGACAGGGCAGACTGTCAGATTAAAAGATATTGTTGTTCCAACACTTTTTAAGTGTTTTTTTACACTTTTTTTTACTTTTATACTTTTTTACTTTTTATACTAGTATGCAAAAACTCAGGACAGTATTATGTTCATTAAATGTTTAGTGTTTTAGTTTTAGAGTTGGTGTAAATTTTCATACTCATTTACCACTATGCAAAAACTCAGGACAGTGTTACAGTTTTACTATTTTATGCTTATGTTTATTATTATATGTTTCAGTGTTTTAATGTTTAAATAGTTACTGTTGCACCGAGGGACTGAGAGTCTTGTCACACTATCAGATGTTTATTTCTGTTTGTTTGTTTGTTTATTTATATCTCCCGATTATTAAATCTTTTCATGTATCTAAAAAAAATAAACTACACATATTGACCAAGGTTTGTGTAATAATGTATTTAATATTACATAATATTTGCATGTGTAGGGAAAAAATTGGCATAAATTATTTTCATACCACTAATAATAATGCTATTTATGATGAAATAGTATTAAATATTTATTAGCATTGTAACATATGTCAGTTAATTTCGCTGGAAATAAACATGTATTTATAAATAGATGTAAATATAATCTTATTGTGTATATTGCTAGTGCAATACAGTGTCTATATAACGTTATTTTCATGTGAACGTCCATCTTAAGTATACCATATTATAACAACATCTCTCACATTTATAACAAACCAAACCGTTTTAAAATCGGTTGAAAATTAAGCAAGTTATGGTTATTTTAATAGTAAATGCACCATTCACATTCATGTTAAGAGTGGGCGTTCTGTCTGTGGCAAGATGGCCGCCGTCTGACGATGTCGGTCTCCATTGGCCAACAGCGGGGATGTCTTATCTAGTGTTTATTATATCTATGGCTGGAGGGCGGTTTTATGTCGTAAACGCAATAGAGGATACGGAGGAGGGACGGAGGAAACGGCTTCACCACAGCATCCCTGTAGGAAATTAACTCTTTTTTTCCTTCATTATGGCTCCCAAATGTATGCGTTTTTTGATAATCGGTCTTTTGCACGTGACGTCACGGCTCATGTCTTTTTGCACTTACGGTCGCCATGTTGGGTGTATACCGGTTCATTTAAACAGAGGAAGTCCATGTTAAACACAGTGCGATACAGAACAATAACATCAGCAAAATGCAAACTAAATATAAAAATGAGCAGAAGCCTTATAGAGAGAAACTCAACCTTGAAGCCAGAGAACGTTACATGGTGAAGTTAGCTTCAATTAACAACATTGATCCTTACGAGGTAGCAGCTAAGGCATGGACTTCCTCTGTTTAACTGAACGGGTATCCACAAAAAATGGCAACCGGGAGTGCAAAATGTCACGTGTCTGCAAAAGACCGATTATGTAGGGTACTGTGTTAGTATAGGCTAAGTGCTTGGTAAAATACAGTACTGTTTGTATAAAATTCAGTTCACAACGCCGTGTAGGAACGGATCTGCGTCATAAGTCGAGGACTACCTGTATCTTAACAGTGTCTGACACATGAGAAGATAAACCCAATATTTAAAAAAAATACCACTGTTGAAATGCAAAGAGTGAACTTTATTATTCTAGAATTTGTCTAAAGAAAGTGTCTTTCAGAAGATTTCACTGAGAAACTTTCTATTAAAAATCAATTTGATTGAACCCTGAGTTTCAGTGATTTGAAGAGTTTAAAATCACACTTCTTTGATTAAATACTAATCCTTCTTAAACTACATCAGATGGGTCTAAATTCAGTGAAATATTTACAAGTTGCCATGGGAACACAGAAACTGAAGGATAGTGCTTCACTCTCTTTACAATCTACATAGCTAATGTAGGTCACTGCATCCCTGATGCATCCTTACATTTCTATGCTGATGATACAGTTGTTTATTGCTGAGCTAAAACAGTAGCTAAGGCTTTCCAGTTACTGCAATCCGCTTTTGACATCATCCAGTCAGATTTGTTCCGTCTCAAACTTGTCCTAAATGCTGATAAAACAAAAGGGATGTTTTTTTTCAAATAGGAAGGCGGTTCCAGCAGATCCTCCTCTGATTTTATCTTCAAATGGTGTCCCTATTGAGTTTGTTGATTCCTATAAATATCTGGGTATCCTGATCGATTCACATCTCTCTTTTAAACTCCACGTGGAAAACCTAGTGAAGAAACTGAAAGTTAAACTGGGTTTCTTTTTCAGAAACAGATCATGTCTAACACTGAATGTTAGGAAACGCCTTGTATCTGTGACTTTCCTTCCCTCCATTGATTACGGTGACATTCTCTACATGAATGCTCCTACAAGCACCCTGCGGATGTTGGATGTTGTCTATCATGGTGCACTAAGATTCATAACTGGTTGTGATTATCGTACCCACCACTGCACCCTGTATTCACTGGTTAACTGGACATCATTAACCTCACGCAGACTCTTCCACTGGTACATTTTCATCTTTAAATCACTTCTTGGTCTGCTGCCCTCATACATCTCCTCCTACATGTCTTTGCGTGAGTGCAGCTACAGCGTGCGCTCTCAGGACATGATTACCTGCAGTGTTCCGTCAGTGAGGACTGAACTTGGAAAAAGGGCCTTCTCCTACTCCGCTCCTGCTTCATGGAATATCTTACAAAAAGATCTGAAGCTCTCGAACTTGACTTCTCTAAATGGTTTTCAGAATCTGTTGGAATCCTGGCAAAAACCAATGCAGATTTGTTCCTGTCTTTGATTTTATACGTCTACCTTATAATGTTTTGCTAGTTTTTTGATACTTTTTTAAAAAAAAAA
>JBBPBX010035800.1:0-10622 GCA_038048925.1 Garcialebias charrua | reverse complement strand
CAAGGCTGCCGCGGCTGTTTGTCCGCGTTTTAGCATGTTAGCTCGGTGTCCATCCAACATCTGAGCTGCCAGGCGGACATCGAGGCGAGCTCCCGGCCGCCGCCCGTCGGCTCCGTGTCCCCGGTGGGGCGTTAGCATCCACCCGTCCATCCTACAGCAAGGCTTGTTAGAATGTTAGCTCATTGCTACTCCGGTCCGGCTCGCTGTCTGCTCTTCACGCGGTCAACAGAGTCGTTTTCCTTCGTCCATCCGTCCCTCCGCATAACCGTTGTTCAGCTCCAGATCATGTATCCGAGCGCCGGAACCTCTGATCGGACACGGTCCGTCCGAAGCCGGCTGTCGAAGCCGGAGCTAACTGGCTAAGGCTAAACTGGCGGGCACTGCTGAAAACTGCCGAAAACTGTCGGAAATTGTCGGAAACTGCTGGAAACTGCATGAATCTGCTTAAAAATAATAATACTAATAATACTTTATTTATAAAGCCATTTAAAACAACCGCAACAAAGTGCTGTACACATGAAATCAAGAACATTTAAACACAAAAAATTAAAAAATTTAATTTCATATTTTTATTAATATGATGCGTTCGTAAAGTCGGATTGCTGTAGGTCAAGACCGCCGTAACCCGAGGACTACATGTATATTGTTTAAAACAATTAAAATATTGTTTTGGAAAAACCGTTTGTTTGTGGATGAGCCTTAAATCTGTAGTAGCTGCTTCAAAATTTTTAATGCCTTTAAATAAATCGTTTGCAGAATTTACTTGGATTAAATAGTATTTTATGGTTTAAAAAAATGTAGATTAGTTTAAACAAAACTTAAAAGTCCCTTTGGAAACAAGCCTATGGCAACTGAGAATTGACCATAAATAGAACATAATGAATATTTTGTATTAGCAGCAAGGCTCTATGACAAAAGGGGGATCAGTATCGGACGTTGTAGAACACGATGTGGTGTTTGATCACAAGAAGCCGCTGGCAGAGTGAGAGGCTGTGCACAGACTGGGAAACTAAGTATTGATTTTATTGTTGAGGACCAAGGACTGAGTGTGATTTGGCAAGTGTGTGTGTATGCATGTGTACGACTGTGAGCAAAATAAAACTATAGAGGTCTATTCAGACCATCCTTTCTTCGTCCTTCCATCAGGAGATAGCAGAGACATTGAACTGTGGCAACAAAAGCAGATTTCCATCAGTCGGAGTTTCAGAGAAAGAGGGGCATTGTGTTGAAAGGGCCTTAATGGAAGCTCAGCTTAGAGCTTTATTCACACTAACTGTACTCTCAGGTCACCACAAGCACAAATGTGTACACTCACTTTTCCCATGTACTACCAAACACATCTTGTTCTTCTGCTCTGAAGCCCGTGCTCTCGTTTTTCTGATGTTTTTAAATGATGGAGGAGTTTGTGACCAGATAGTTGTTCTGCAGTAAAGCACTTAAAACTCTTTGTGCTCATCTCAGACTAAAACCATTTGTGTATCAAGGTTTGTTTACTTAAAAAAAAAAAAAAAACATGTAGGGAAAAAAAATTCATGCATGATGGACTGACCTGTATCAACCCTAGATAAACAGAGTTAGCCAAAATAAAAATAAGATTTTCTAAGGAATATTTTTCAGTGTGTAATTATACTGTATTGATATGTTTTTAGAGCATTATTCCATCCATGCCAAGAGCCACATGGTGCATAAAAGGCTAAGAATCACAGACACATTATGCTCTGAAGAGAACAAAGCTGCACCCACACAGACCAAAAGGGTTGAAATAACACCTCTGTGATATTGTATCGAGGAAAAGAAAGGTTGTTCACCTCCAAATAACGTTTCTAAAACAGAAAACGGTCTATCCGAGTTCATTCTGTCTTTAACGTCTCCTGTGGAGGTAAGTTTAGTTTAGGTTCAGTCTTTGTGTGTTGACATCACCTTTCGTGAAAGGTGTCTGATGTCACAAACGGCTCCCTTTTCAGATGTGGAACAACACCAGCTTGCTTTTTTTGCCATTATCAAACAAAACAGCAAAAATCAATTCATAAGGAAAAGTTTCAAGCACCATTTTTCTTTTAAAACTTGCTACACCTCCAGTAAATAAAGGGTAACACCAAGGAACTCCCCACAGGTCAGAGACAATGTTGCAGAGAAGCACTGTTGGAGTATAAAAATTATCCACCAAACATCCCATTGAGTACCATTATATCAATTATTATTGCCTGCTCCACAGAGCAATTAAGTTTTTACACGCCCGTTGAAAGTCACATGCATTATGGACTAGTCTCTGTCCATCGGCTTGCCCATAAACTGTCTCTTGTCCAGACCATAACTTCTGATCTGCTCAAGATCATTTAATGAAACCTCATACACATATACAGTACAATGTTGCATACATTTCCTCATCCCTGCTTAAAGACCAAGGCCACAAATCACAGTACAATGTATTGTAATGTATTTGCTCATCTGGGCCATGGCTACAGATTGATTGTGTAAAAGTTTGTTGACCTGCATTTATTGTTCCGTATACCGTACTCTTGTAGGCTTTGAATGTGTGTTCATTTGTACAACTAGCTACATTTCTCATGAATTCCTGTATGGTTTTAATGAAACTCCAAAACATAAGCACTGAATGTACCTCTACAACGGATTTAATTTTGTAGTCAACCCAGTTCAAGCCAACTGACTTTACAGAACACAAATGGCGAGCTGGTACTACAAATGTTGAGCTAATATTTGGTATATTTGCTACATTAGTAACAGAGTCATCAAACACATTTCATGCACCCCAATTGGTGCAATATTTTTACTTTCTGTACTGGCAAAAACTTTTGTCAAAACATCTCATGAACCAGTGGACACATCTTAACGACATAAAAAATAGTTCTTAAATGTGAATCTACAACTAATTTTAATTTGTATTCCATTTAATTTTTGATGGCCACTACATCTAATTTTCATTTGCATATGACATTGTGATCTGTGGTAAGAACAGGTAGATATAAACTTAGAGAGGTGGAGGTATGCACTTGAAAGAAGATGAATGAAAGTCAGCTGCAGTGAGGCTACAAGGAACAGTGGTCACAAAGCTGCAGGACTTCAAGGACTTGGGGTCCACTGTCCAGGAAAATGGGGAGCGGATGGGGAAACATTTCAGGAGGGATTTGTGACAAAAAGGTGTCAGTAAAGGTCAAAGGAAAAGTTTACAAGACAGTGGTGAGACCAGCTATGTTGTATGGTCTGAAGACAGAAACATGGACAAAAATACAGGAGACAGAACTTGAAGTGGCAGAAATGAAGATGTTGAGGTTCTCCTTAGGAGTGACAAGGATGGCTAAGATTTGGAATGAGATCATCAGAGGTACAGCACAAGTTGAACAACTGGGAAATAAAGTTAGAGAGGTCAAACTGAGATGGTTTGGACATGTCCAGAGGAGGGACAGTGGGTATATTGGTAGAAGGATGTTAGAAATTTGGTTGGTTGGAGGTTGAGGAGCATCAAATGTAGAACCACTAGACTGAGGAACAGCTTCTACCCTGAGGCTGTTAGACTCATGAATAAATAAAAATAAAATAAAAAATAAACACTGCAAAATATCACATTGTGCTGATGCTGATCTGTTTTCTTGTTGCTGTGTTCATCTGTGTTCATCTGTGACCATCTGCTCATACAAACTCATGTTCGTGCTGCTGTTTATTCCCACTATATTAAGCTTAGTGTATTACTAGTTGATGTTTTTCTTAGTTAATTCTAGATGTTATTACTGTTTTTCTCTTGCATTTGTTGTTGGATGTAACTGGGACCCCGTGTACATAATCTCGTTTTCATCACATGTACCACATGCGGTGCAAATGACAATAAAGACTCTCTGACTCTGACTCTGAAATGCAGCTGCTAGGAAAAAGACAAATAGGAGATATATGGCTGCAGTTAGAGAGGACATGAAGGTAGATAGAGTGAGGACAGAGGATGCAGAGGACAGAGTGAGATGGAGGAGGATACGCTATGGAGACCCTGAAGAGAAAACAGCTGAAAGAAGGCAACTACAGCTAACAGACATTAGCCACATCTAAAATTACTAAAGAAATGGCACTTAAACAGAAATTAAGCAAAAAACAAATGTATTGGTAGTAGCTGACAGTCATTCACAACAGAAGCTTGGAGCTGTATCACATTTTCACAAGTTCTTTGGATCGTGCACAACTCCATTTACAAATTTTGACAAAACAGCAATAATTGTGTTTCTTCTCATCATAAGATTATTTTAGTTCAGTAAGTATTATTTTAAGTAAAGTGCCATGTGTTGTCATCGTTGTATGTTCCTACAATGGCAAAGTTAGTTCTCTGCATTCAACCCATTACACGTGAGATATACTCAGGTGGGGCAGTGGGCAGCTATGTACTGTAACGCCTAGGGAGCAATTAGGGATTGGGTGCTCAGAGACATCACGACATGTGGGAATGGTGGGGAGTCGAACCACGACTTTCTGGTCCCAAGTCGGCTGCCCTACGTCTATCCCATCTCAGCCCTTAGTCTAGGTAATGCTCTCTAAAAGTGGACATTCATATTTATTGACAAAGGTACACAATAGGGCTGAACGATTTTGGAAAATAATCTAATTGCAATTTTTTTTTTCTAGAAATTGCAATTGCGATTTAAAATGTGATTATTTTTTAAATATCTTCTCAAGTATTTTTCAACAAACAGAAGCAATAAATCAATCTGTTTTATAATAAACAATGTCAGATTTATTTAAAGCAGAGATTACAATAAAGCAAACAAATCTATGCCTTTTCTTTTCACCATTTCTATTTTTTCTTGTTTCATAAACATAATAGTAAACATGTTAAGTGAACTTCCTAACTACTGTCTGAACTTCACATGACAGTTAGTAAATAAATATAAAAAATTAGATATAAAAAAAAATACTGTTTGAAGTTCAAACAGTTGGGTCAGTGATCCCTGTCGGCTGATACTTTGCTTACTTGAAGTTGAAGCACTGGTTATTGTCATTCTAGCCATGCAACCATCGTAAATGTCTTTGCGGTGTTTTTTTTTAAAGTGTTGATAAAGATTTGTGTCACGCGACCAGTCAAATTGCAGCCTTCGCGATTAGAAAATCTCATTTTATCATATTGCAATATTATTGCAAATGCAATTAATTGTTCAGCCCTAGTACACAAAACACTTTCCCCCCACCTTTAAATGACTGATATATAAAAATATGCTCTGTCCCTGTTCATCCTCCATATCGAAACCCTGCCTGCTGTTTACATACCTTGTGTATCCCCTACTCTCATTGCTGGTGGTCTCCGCTCCCTTGTAAACCAGACGATGAGCGGACAGGCCTGCTGTGGATTAACCACTGCCTAACTCCAAAAGTTTAAGGCACGTCAAATCTCCACACCACATATCCACACACACAGTCCAGTGCTTTTCCCATCTTGAGTACATACTGTACAAGCAACACTAAAGTACTGTCCCCACATCACGTTGCTCAATATTTGCCCCGTGAAGAGTACACAACGGCTGTTCCAAAATCTGATTGGTGTTATTTGTAAGTCAGACTAAATCTCAGAGAAGCTACACACACAAATGGAACAGGGTTTACTAATCCATTTGTAAGGCAATAGGCAGGCAAACAGACAGGGGAGAGCTTGCCAAGTGTTGTAATCACAGCTAAAGATGATGAGCCCACTCCCATCCTCTACACTCCTCTGTGTGTGTGTGTGTGTGTGTGTGTGTGTCCTACATCGCCTCTTTTACAAAACTGTGACAAGAGAGGGAGAAAATGAATCAGTATCAAATGGATAATCTACAAAAGTACACTAGGAGCTTTACCACCTTATGCAAGTCCCCCACTCGTTCACCCGCATGTACCACGCAATCTCTCTGAAAAAACAACAACAACAACAACAACAAGCCAGCATTATGAGTTCTGAAAAGGCAGTAATTGTAAGCAGTTTGGGGAATAAATTAGAAAAGATGACAAAATACGGAGATAAATCCAGCTTAAGAGAGATGTGCGCCACTGTTGATTTGATTTGAGCTTTTCTCTCCATCCCGCTCTTTTCTCCCACCCTCGTTCCTGATCTTTTTTAGTGGGGTGGAAAAATGGATTTTTGTCAGCGATTTGGCCCTGAAATAGCTTATTGTTTAAAGCAGCCGCTGTGTGCGGGTACGACGTCAACATCACGTGTGCGCAAACACACACTCCTGTTTCCATGGGGAGTAATGGCCATGGAAGTGTGTGTTGGCTCTGCTGGCAACAATACGCCACTGTGTTCATTGGTTTAGACTGGTGTGTGTGTTTATGGTGTGTGTGTGTCTATGCAGTTCAATAGAGTCGGTTGTTGATATTTATAGATGGAAGAATTCTGGCGTGAATGGGGGAGGAATGTCAGGGAGGAAAAGGAGGAGGTTAAAAGAAGAGAAAAGGAAATGAGAGGAGGGGAAAAGAGTGCTGGAGTTGGTTTGATGTTTCAAGTTTTTGTCGTCTTTTCTAATTGTGCGTCTGTCATCACCCTGGTTTTTACAATAATTTAAAAAAACCAAGGTCTGTTTGATTAAAGCAAGCGTTTCACAACTGCAAGTGTTGTATATTTCTTAACCACAAACTGACGCTTTCCAACTTGCTGGTTTTCCATCGTCGTCGACTCGTTGCCATATTTTTCTGTTTTCACATTTCTAACTCCACAGCAATAAAGACGTTTGCATTCTTAAAAGAAATGCTTATTGCCTGCTGCCTTGCAAGCCCAAATTTTAAACTAAAATTGTTCATGACCTGTAAAGCCTGGTTTGTACTTCTTGTCTCACGTCTTTTACCCCCCGTTGAGTGAAACCAGCGATGACGTAATTGTGTGTGTGTCACCGACCGCATTGAGTGTTTATACTTCTATACGTCTTTTATTGGATAAAAAAAAAAAGGATTTTGTGTTAACCACAGGCATATTAACTCCTTTTTTTTTCATCCAATAAAAGACAAACGGAAAATAACTTCAACCAGGTGAGATTCGAACCCGAGTCGAGAAAAGCTTTGGAGCGGAAACCCTATGCGTTTCCAGTGAGCCACCGAGGCTTGTTGCTATTTCAATCAGTGTTGCCAGATTGGGCGGTTTACCGCCATTTGGGCGGTTTTCACTCTCTACTTAGCGGCTAAAAATAGCTTCGGGCGGGTGGTGATAATTTGGGCGGATTTGGAGTCAGATCGGCGGTTTCTGAGTTAACTATTAAATGAATTTCAAACAATCATTCATCATTATTTCATAGCAAAGCTCCTCTGACCTTTCTCCATCACTGATTGGCTATTGTCATCTGCCAGGGCGATCCCAACAGAGAACTGGTGAGGCAGTTAGTGGACGCCTCGTTGAGTGGGCTGGTCCGTAGCGGCGGTACGTCAGAGCGGCCGCCATATTGGATGTGGCAGAACTGCCGAAGGAAACGGACTGAACTTCATAAAGCACCGTTTTACAAAGTGTTTTATGCCTGTCATTCACACACACCGTGTGAATGACATTTGGACATATATTTGGAAAGCAAACATGCACCAAAGACAACATTTATAACTTTTAAAGTGATTAATAAAAATGTTTATTCCTTAAATGTTTAGGTTACAGTATAGGTAAACACTAATTTTGAGTGTTAACAACTAATAATGTGTGTAACACTATTACTGTGATGATAAATATAGAAATATTCATTAGTGAACATTTAATGTGTCTATAATAATCAGTTCCTGAAATGTGACATGTTGATTTTCTTAATAAAGAGCACCAATGATCACATTTAACTGGTTTTGATTAATCACATTGAACAAATAAACACCGATATATCTTTACAGGAGTTGGGGGTGCTGTGTGTGTGTGATTTTATATATATATATATATACATATATATATATATAATTTTTTTTTGTAAATACAGAAGTAAAAAAAGAAAAAGTCTGTTGGATAAAAGAAGAACCTAACTCATCTCTTCCCCCCCCCCCCGCTTTGCTGTATGTGATGTGTCACGTGACACTTTCTGATTGGGCGGTTTTTCGGCGGTGTTTAACAGATTTTTGGGCTGGAAAACATGGATTCTATCTGGCAACACTGATTTCAATCAATCAATCACCTTTATTTAACCAGGTAGAGCCCATTGAGATCGAGATCTCTTTTACAAGGGTGACCTGGTCAAGTGGTCAGCAGCACACGTCACATTGGCAATAGGCATTTGCACTTATCAAAAAGAAAATAAAGAAAACTACAATCACAGTAAACAGATGTTGACAGTTCAAAACCAACAGGATATGACAGATTTCTATATACATTATATACAAAACAAGCAGACAAAAAAAAACCAACAATGACATGTATATTGGATAAGTAGTGGTTAGAAACATCTGCAATGGTCAAGTTTCTTGATGACATTTTCTACTACGGTTGACATAAAGGATCCAGGAGAGATGAATGTTGATAGTTTCAGATCTTTCTGTAAGTTGTTCCAGGCTGAGGGGACGGCGAAGCTGAATGCTCTTTTTCCTAGTTCAGTTCTGACAGGAGGAACTGACAGGAGGACTAAATCGTTAGAGCGCAGGGAGTAATGACTGTGTGATGTTTGTATTAAGGAGGTGAGGTATGACGGGACCAGGTTTAGGAGGGTCTTGTAGATGAAGGATATCCAGTGAGTGTATCTGCGAGTGCTGAGAGATGACCAGCCAGATTTTACGTAAAGCTCACAGTGATGAGTGCGATAACTGGAGTCAGTAATGAACCGAAGGGCACCGTGGTAAATGGAGTCTAAGGACTGTAGGTATTTTGATGCAGCACTCATGTACAGCACGTCACCATAATCTAGTATTGGCATGAATGTTGCAGCTACTAATGTTCTCNGCTCTTTTTCCTAGTTCAGTTCTGACAGGAGGAACTGACAGGAGGACTAAATCGTTAGAGCGCAGGGAGTAATGACTGTGTGATGTTTGTATTAAGGAGGTGAGGTATGACGGGACCAGGTTTAGGAGGGTCTTGTAGATGAAGGATATCCAGTGAGTGTATCTGCGAGTGCTGAGAGATGACCAGCCAGATTTTACGTAAAGCTCACAGTGATGAGTGCGATAACTGGAGTCAGTAATGAACCGAAGGGCACCGTGGTAAATGGAGTCTAAGGACTGTAGGTATTTTGATGCAGCACTCATGTACAGCACGTCACCATAATCTAGTATTGGCATGAATGTTGCAGCTACTAATGTTCTCCTGGCTTTGCATGAGAAGCAGGATTTGTTTCTGAAGAAGAAACCTAGCTTCAGTTTGAGTTTAGTGGCCATTTTGGAGATGTGGGTTTTAAAAGACAGTTCAGTGTCAATGTTGAAACCTAGATATTTGTAGGTGGAGACCATTTCTATTTGTTTTCCCTCTTGGGTTCCAATTTGAGGTGGGTTCTCTGGTTGCAGCTTTCTGTTGGCAAGAACCATGAACTTGCTTTTGTCGGCATTTAGGACCAGTCTAAGTTTTTGCAGCCGTGACTGAATAATATTAAAAGCATCCTGAAGAGAGGTGAAAGCTTGGCTGAGGGAGGAAGAACAGCAATAGATGATGGTGTCATCTGCGTAATAATGGTGGGAAGCATTTGACAGATCACTGCAAAGATCGTTGATGTATAGGGAGAAAAGAATGGGACCCAAGACAGAACCCTGTGGCACCCCTTTCACAACATCTAAGAATGTAGAGGAGGATCCGGCTACGTGAACAGACTGCGTTCTGTCAGTTAGGTAGTTGGTGAACCAGGAGACTGCAAGTTTTGATAGACCAGAGTATTCCAGGATGTTTGTCAATAGTCTGTTTTTTTCAAGGTCCATTTTTTCTTATGTCGGCTGTTGTAATGTTTGTAGTCGTCCCCCGGTGTTTAATGTATGTGTCCAGCCACTGCAAAGACAGATATAACGTTCAAAGCAAAAACAAAAAACGGCTTCTAAAAGAGTAGCGGGTAGTGTGTAGCGGTGTCATACACCATATATGGACATCCAAACAAAAAACGGCCACAAACTTTGAACCAATCACACGCTGCGAGCCGCATCGTCCGCGTCTCGGAGTTCTGCTTGGGGGCCATGTACAAGACGGCTGTCACCGGGGGATTGCAGCGGGAGTGCAGACGGAAGTTGCGCAACTTTTTTTCACTCAACGGGGGAGGGGTAAAAGACGTGAGACAAGAAGTATAAACCAGGCTTAAGTATCCAGAGTTTGTGTTTGCAATGATACAGCGACTACAGCACCAAACCTATACTCAAAATCAGTAAAACTGACTGAGCTATAACCTTTTTCTATTTTAGCTCAGGTTGATTACCTGGAGCAGGCATCATGAATTGGTTTAATTAAAAAAAAAAAGGTAATCAGCTGTAGCGCTACATTCAATGATCATTTACCCCAAAATTCACTAGAATCTACTAAATTTGGCAAAACAAAAAACATGGTTGACTCCAGCAGTTGATGCCAAACAAACTTCATACAACTACTTTGTGCTCTGGCTATGTGTTGGTGAGGACTCCGTTACAAGCACCAAAATTTAACTCTGTCTATAAAACTGACTGGACAGTGGTGGCGCAGAGGTTAGAGAAGGTGGGCCTATGATCAGAAGGTTGCTGGTTCAGCTCCATGTACAGAC
>JBBPBX010035799.1:0-31854 GCA_038048925.1 Garcialebias charrua | reverse complement strand
GGCGCAGATCAGACTACGGGTGCTTCAGCATTAAGTCCTGCTGAGTCTCCCTCATTTGCCGATAAGCCAGTGCTCCACAAACGCCAAAAAGCAAAGCGCTGCCATCATAAATCCAATTTAATCCAGATTGTTCAAGTCCCCACAGAGCACAGGGAGCGAGACGCTCACCATTCCATCGCCAGGAATCCATGGCGTATCTTCCCGGTCAGTCTGCGAGGATGGGCCGGCTCCCCCGTGCCTTGCCTTTTGTTGAAATCTTGTCCGTAGAATTGATTTGCCCATACAACCCAATTCATCTTAATCTGCGTTCGAGGTGCTTTCTGAGGAGCTGCAGACAAGACAAGAGCCGCGCGGGGGGGGGGAGGTCGGGGAGGAAGGGAGCGAGAGAAGAAGCGACTGTCTCCACCAGTTGCCAGAAGAGAGAAAAAAAACTAATACTATACTAACTAATTAACTAAATGACCAACAAACTGACTAACTGACCAACTAACAAACCAACTGACTAACCAATAAAAACTAACTGACTGACCAACACACTAAGTAGCTACCACACTAACTAACTGACTGACCTATATACTAACTAATTAACTAATTTACCAACTAACTAACAAACTAACCGACTGACCAATAAAAACTAACTGACTGACCAACACACTAAGTAGCTAGCTACCACACTAACTAACTGACTGACCTATATACTAACTAATTAACTAATTTACCAACCAACTAACTAACAAACTAACTGACTGACCAATAAAAACTAACTAACCAACCAACTAACTAAATTGTGGACTGACCAACTAACCAACTGACCGGTTGTTAATGTAAACTGATCAGACTGGAGCCCAGATGTGTGCCAGCTGTGTATTTTATTTACATGTGATTACTGTCAGCATACAGAGGAAACATGAAAGCAGGAGACTGACCAATCAGATCACTGGATCCATAAAGATCAGTTGTCTGTGACAGAGGAAACAAATGAGAACAAATGCGATGTGATGAAGACAGAAACAATTCTTTGGTTCTGGTCGACTGAGCTGATGGAAATAATGAACCTCTCTGTTAAAACTGTTTGCTGAGTTCCTCTTAATAAAAAATAAAGTGACCTCAGAACTGTTCGGCATTTAGGTATTTCATGATAAATTTACTGGTAGTTTACAGTTTGCAGGTTTACCTGAACGCTGACCTGAGAGTCAACAACTGGAAGGAAATGAGGAAATAAATGGAACCCTTTTTTTTAAGATAAACTTTATTTCAACCAGACAACATTACAAAGATCTTCCAAACCAAAAGCATCAAAACACACACAAACAAAAAAATGCATAACTATCACAGATCCTATTAAACTAGACCTCATATTTCTTAACTAAATATAAATGCAATTATCTCAGCAAATATACAAAAATAAATTCAAGTATAAATAGCAGAGGGTCTGAAACAATAAACCAAATAATGCAATACAAAGAGAAAAAGAAAATAAATGGAACCTTTCACATTAAAAGAGCACAAAACGTAAGACAAACTCAGAGCTTTCAATTTCAAAGGTCTGCAGTCTGAACGAGCCAATCAGAGGCCTGAACACTGACTGACTCCACCCACAGTCTGAACGAACCAATCAGAGGCCTGAACACTGACTGACTCCACCCACAGTCTGAACGAACCAATCAGAGGCCTGAACACTGACTGACTCCACCCACAGTCTGAATGAACCAATCAGAGGCCTGAACACTGACTGACTCCACCCACAGTCTGAATGAACCAATCAGAGGCCTGAACACTGACTGACTCCACCCACAGTCTGAATGAACCAATCAGAGGCCTGAACACTGACTGACTCCACCCACAGTCTGAATGAACCAATCAGAGGCCTGAACACTGACTGACTCCACCCACAGTCTGAATGAACCAATCAGAGGCCTGAACACTGACTGACTCCACCCACAGTCTGAATGAACCAATCAGAGGCCTGAACACTGACTGACTCCACCCACAGTCTGAACGAACCAATCAGAGGCCTGAACACTGACTGACTCCACCCACAGTCTGAACGAACCAATCAGAGGCCTGAACACTGACTGACTCCACCCACAGTCTGAACGAACCAATCAGAGGCCTGAACACTGACTGACTCCACCCACAGTCTGAACGAACCAATCAGAGGCCTGAACACTGACTGACTCCACCCACAGTCTGAACGAACCAATCAGAGGCCTGAACACTGACTGACTCCACCCACAGTCTGAATGAACCAATCAGAGGCCTGAACACTGATTGACTCCACCCACAGTCTGAATGAACCAATCAGAGGCCTGAACACTGACTGACTCCACCCACAGTCTGAATGAACCAATCAGAGGCCTGAACACTGACTGACTCCACCCACAGTCTGAATGAACCAATCAGAGGCCTGAACACTGACTGACTCCACCCACAGTCTGAATGAACCAATCAGAGGCCTGAACACTGACTGACTCCACCCACAGTCTGAACGAACCAATCAGAGGCCTGAACACTGACTGACTCCACCCACAGTCTGAACGAACCAATCAGAGGCCTGAACACTGATTGACTCCAGGAGCAAGATGGCGAACTGAGCAGACGTGTCGTTCAGAGCGAGTGTGATTCGAACCTCTTAACTTCGGTCTTTTGACCAGCCAGCATGTCTGCCAGCCAGCATGTTACAAAGCATGTCTCTTACAAGTAGAACCATGCAGACGGAACAAAGAAGGCAAGAGAAGACCCGACTACAAAGGATGACTCCAAAACAGATAAAACTACAGCTGCAAAGGAGCATGCTTATCTGTTGAGATGGAGACTGAAAGAGCTGTAGGAGGAAAACGTGTTCTAGAGGACGCCACAGCAGATCTGTTTCAATCACCTTCTAAAGGTGCTCACTGCTCGAAAAATAACAAAACAAAACATATCGATGGAAGATTTGTTTGAAACCATGCATATTCTTCTTCTGAGGTTTGAAGCCCAGGAGGAAAAGATGGCGGACGTGAACAAAAGACTGATCGAGAACACGGTGACGATCAACACCCTCACTAAATCCCTAGAATTTAATGCAGCTGAAGTGAAAGTCTGTAAGGAGAAAATGGCAATGATGGAGTCAGAGGTGTTCAGTTTGCACAAAGAGGTGATTGAACTCAGGGCTGGTGCCAGAGAACAAGACCGCTTCAAACGAAGATGGAACCTGCGGATCAGAGGGATGAAGGAGACGATGGGAGAGGACACTCGGCAGGATGTGGTGAAACTCCTGGAGAAAGTGGCTCCAGACTGGGCCGAGAAGATGGATGACTACGCTGACACGGTTCATCGAATGGGGAAGAAGGACGACAACCGATCTCGACAAATCATGGTGCAGTTCACCAAGCGGCAGCGCAGAGATGGAATATGGAAAATGACTAAAAAGTCTGAGGTCTGCGAGTCAGCAGGCGTTCGTTTCATGGAGGATCTGACAAAAGAAGACCGAGAGGAGAGAGAGAAAGTTTGGCCCCAGATCCTGCAGGCGAGGAAGGCAGGGGACCGGGCTTACTACCGCAGCCCGTTTGGATACATAAACGGCCGGCGCATTTATGCAAAGGACTAAAATGAAGGTATTTTATAAAGATGTTTACTGTAAATAAGTTTAGAAATAAGGGTGTGATAATTTTTTATTTGTTTTTTTAATAGAGGGACGTACACTCAATCTGTTCCTTTTCTACCCCCCAAAAAAAGACTCTTTAAAATAGTTTGTGTATTGTGTTTTGATAAAAAATCTTTGTAATCCATTCTTTAAACAGCACGAATGCTTAAAACAAATCTGTCTTTTATTTCTTTAAATGCAAGAGGTCTCAGGGACAATGTGAAGAGAAAAGCTTTATTTTTATTCTGTGAAGGACAAAAGGCACACTGCACGTTTCTGCAGGAAACCCACTCATGTGACACTGACGCCACCTGGTGGTCAAACCAGTGGGGAGAGAAGATATTGTTCAGTCAAGCCCGAGATACACTCATGCGTCCTCAGGTACGCCACTCTACGCGCGCATTTTGTGCGCATGTGTTTTGCTGATATGCTTCAGCATATGTCAGAAACTATACGCTCGCGTTCTCCTTGTTGTAATATGAGCAGCTGCACACGGAGGGGACTCGCTGATTGGTCACTTGCTGACACGCATACTGAAATGATTGACAGCCTTCAGTCAGCTGAAAGTGAAACCTCGAGAATGCATCATGAGCAGCTCGCTCAGACTTCTGCGGTGTTCTGATACGGTGTTTCTACTATATATGTTATAAAAAGTTCTCTCAGAAATAAAAATAATAACAGGGAGCGCTTTTCCTGCAGCACACAGCCCACCAGGGAATATTTAAAACATCGCGCACCCAGGTAGGACCTGAATTCATTCATTTCAATCATCGAGTGAACGGAGGAAGAAGCGGTTACTTGACTTTAGGCAAAAAAACAAAAGAAAAGGCCCGATCAGCGATAAAGAAGGGGAATTTATTTCATTTGTGTAACATACAAAACAGTCCGGCGCCGGGAAGTTTATGGTCAGACACCGCGTATCGCGCACGCGTAGTAAAAAAAAAGCTTTGCGCGTACATGCCCTGAGGGGCTACGCGGGGCTTTTTGCCTTGACGTATGTACGCTGCGTGTAGGCGTATCGTGAGGACGCTCGAGTGTATCTCGGCCTTCATGGATCAAATCGTTCTGGAGTAACTACCGGTATTTGTTTTTTAACAGATGTCCTGGAAAAGTTGTTGCTTCCAAAGTTGATGATCTGGGTCATTGGATGGCAGTTGTGTTAAATGTTGAAGGATATTTTGTTATACTGTGCAATGCCTATGGATATGCAAATAATAATCAGAATAAGTCATTATTGTTGAAACTTACAGAAGTTATCACTGAATATAAGGAAATGTATAATTCAAACTCTGTGGTGGTAGGCGGTGATTATAACTTGTCACCAGATGAATGGATGGACAGATGTCCTTCAAGATCTCTTACAGAAACCTTGAACCCAACCTTATTTGAATTTATTAATTCCAATCATCTCATAGATGTATGGAGAGAACAAAATCCTGGTGTCCGACAGTTCACTTGGATTAAACCAAATGGTTCTTTTTTGAGAACTACCATCAAAAAGTGCACATTTGTTCTCGGAGGCGCAGCAAGAGACTTCGACCACATAATAATAATAATGAATTCAATTTATAACGCACTTTTCGTTAATGAAAATCTCAAAGTGCTATAGCTGTTGTAAAAAGAGCAGCAGTATGGGTGTCGGCTGATGACGTCGGGTCAGAGTCGTTTGCTCCCGGGGAATATCACTGACAGCTGTCAAACCAGAGTGGTCGGCCTGTCAGCGGACCTGCGGGCGTCGAGGACGAGGACGGAGTGAATTATGTCGAGACGCGGCCAGGGAAACAATTCCGAGGCCATGATGGAAGAGTTTAGGAAATCCCTAGACTTTATGAGCGCGGAGCTGACGAAGGTGGCGTCACAGCAAGAGCTTTTGATGGGGCTGTTGGACGAGGTGAAGCGGTTGAGAGTCGCAGTAAGTGAAAGAGACAAAAGAATAACTGAATTAGAACACACAGTGAATGAATTGGAGCAACATACGAGACGTGATGAATTGCTGATTACTGGATTGGACATTAAACATCAGACTTATGCTCATGCGGCTGCAAACAGGATCACAACAGAGGATTCTGCTCCAGCAGAACTGCTCACGCTGGAGCAACAGGTTGTGACTTCTTTGCAAAGCAAGAATATTGAAATCAAATCTGAAGACATCTCCATCTGTCACACCCTGCCAACCAAATCTGACAAGTTCAAACCATCTGTCATTGTCCGATTTATAAGCAAGAAATCATGAAACAATTTAATAATGCAGGCGAAAAAATTGAAGGGGACAAATATATACATAAATGAACACTTAATAAAAAGAAATGAAAATATAGCACGCAAAGCCAGATTATTAAAAAAATAAAAATAAAATAATAGCAACTTGGACATGAAATGGAAATATTTGGATCAGAGTAAAGGAAGGGTCACTACCAAAAATGATCAGAGACCTGAAGGATTTAGAAGAATTCAAAAAGGAATAAGTCATTAAATAGAATATCTGAATAAATTAGTACAGGAGAATTTAACATAAGTTAAATCAAATGGACAAACACATTGATTAATGACTAATGAAGACTCAGAGTCTAAAATTAACAAGATCTACAGTTTGGATGAGGTGATCGATTCACAAATTTTTCCAATAGTTAATGAATCAGAATATTATAATGACAAACAATTTAATAATATTGATTTAGCAGAGGGAGCTCTATCTATCATTCATTTTAATTGTAGAAGTATAAATGCAAACATATCAGCAATAATTGATTATCTAAAACAACTAAATAGAACTTTTTCAATAATAGCATTTTCTGAAACTCGGCTTCATGATTCAAATATGGACAATATTAATTTGGAAGGATATGAGTTATATTACAGAAATAGAAGTGGTAAAGGTGGTGGTGGAGTCGCTTTGTTTGTTAATAACAAAATAAATTGTAAAATTATTAGCAAAATGTCATTGACTATTGATAATGTCATGGAATTATTAACTATTGAAATAATAACTAAGAAGTCTAAGAATATAATAATAAGTTGTATATATCGATCACCCGAATCAAACATAGAACTATTTACTGAAAAACTTGTGGACGTGCTTGGGGGAAGTTGTAATAAAACAATATTTTTTTGTGGTGACTTCAATATAGACTTGGGAAATATGACGGACTCAAATAATATTGGCACATTTATAAGTTCAATGCAAAGTCTAAATCTTTATCCGTTAATATCTAAACCTACCAGAATCACATCTCATAGTGCCACAATAATTGACAATATTTTTACAAATATAGTAGATGGAGAAGTGATCGGTGGCATTTTAACAACTGATGTAAGTGATCATTTACCGGTTTTCATGCTTTATAAAACTGATCAATATAATACAAAAACAGTTAAAATAAAATAAATAAATAAACACATCCAAAAAAAGCCTTGGATAAATTAAAGGACGATTTGAGTAAACAAAACTGGATTGATGTGTATGATGATGATGTAAACATTGCTTATGATAATTTTATGAATATCTTGGGAGCTCTATACGAAAGTAATTGTGTGGAAAAAAATATATAAAGACAAAGATTGTTCATAAACCATGGATGACAAAAAGACTGAAAAATGCTTGCAAAAAAAAGAATAATTTGTATTCACTTTTTCTGAAATCAAGGACGAAAGAATCCGAAGAAAAATATAAGAAGTATAAAAACAAACTGGTATGGATTATAAGACGACATAAAAATAATTATTACAGTGGTTTATTAGATAAAAGTAAAAAAGACATCAAGACTACATGGCGTGTAATGAATGATGCTTTGAAAAGTAAAGTAAAGACTGGAGTATCACAATGTTTTGTTAAGAATGATACTGAAATCTATGAGCAAAGTGAAATTGTCAATCAATTTAATGATTATTTTGTTGACTCCGGCCAAAGTCTTGCAGCTAGCATACCTGATGCACAAGGAAGTGTAACTCATGCAGTTAATGGTTGCAATGACAATTTAGTTCTTGAAGGAACTGACAAAAATGAAATAATGAACATGGTTAAAAAACTTTCAAACAAAAAATCTAAAGACTGGTTAGACATGGATATGACCCTTGTGAAGGAAATGATCAGTTTTGTCATTGAGACTTTTACTTATATATGTAATTTGTCATTCTCAACAGGGATATTCCCTGAGGGTATGAAAATTGCAAAGGTAATTCCACTCTATAAAAATGGTGAAAAATGTAAGTTTGATAACTATAGACCAATATCATTGCTGCCCCAGTTCTCTAAGATACTAGAAAAATTATTTGTGATCAGACTGGATAGATTTCTTGATAAACAAATGGTTCTGAGTGATAACCAATATGGTTTCAGAAAAAGCCATTCAACATCTATGGCTCTCATGGACCTTATTGAACAAATAACTACAGCTATAGATGAAAACCAATATTGTGTCAGTATTTTTGTTGACCTCAGAAAACCCTTTGATACTATTGATCACTGCATTCTTTTGGAGAAATTGTACAAATATGGAATGAGGGGTCAAGTAACAATGGTTATCTAGTTATCTGACAAATAGGAAGCAATTTGTTCAAATAAATGAAGTAAGATCCAAACTTGCTAGTATTACGTGTGGGGTCCCACAAGGTTCAGTGCTTGGTCCAAAGTTGTTTCTTTTGTACATAAATGATTTGGTGAATGTGTCGGGGCTGTTTAGGTGTGTTCTGTTTGCAGATGATACCACTTTTTTTTGTTTGGGAACAAATTTGGATCATATGCTGAACATGATGGAAACAGAGTTTGTAAAAATACAGACTTGGTTTGGGCTTAACAAATTATCGCTAAATTTGAAAAAAAAAAAAAATTATATGGTATTTAGTAATAGAAAAACCACAGTTGATGCTACATTTAAAATTAATGGTAATATAATTAGTAAAGTGAAAGAAGTGAAATTTTTGGGTGTAGTTATTGATGAGAACCTGACCTGGAAATCTCATCTTAATGATTTGAGAACAAAGATAGCCAGATCTATTGCTGTATTATACAAGGCAAAAGAATTATTTAATGATAAAGCACTACTTATATTGTATAATGCGATAGTTCTTCCATATTTGACTTATTGTGTTGAAGTTTGGGGAAAGGCATGTAAAACATCTACAAATTCTATTTTTATTTTACAGAAAAGAGCAATACGAATCATCTCAGGAAAGCATTACACTCACCCATCTAACATTTTGTTTCATCAGTTAAAATTATTAAAGTTTTATGAACTGGTTGACTATGGAATTCTTCAGGTTATGTACAGAGCTCATACAAATTCCTTACCTCCATATATTCAATCTTATTTTATTAAGAGAGTCAGTAACTACAATTTAAAAGGATTATCAATGTTTGTAAAACCAAAAATTAGAACAAACTCAAAGGAACGATGCACATCAGTTCAAGGAATAAAACTGTGGAATGTTTTGGATAAAAGTTGTAAAAACGCTTCCTCAATGTTTTTGTTTAAGAAAATGGTAAAAAGTAGTCTATTGAAAAAATATGAAATTGTTTAGCTTATTCTTTTGAAATCGGTTGTTCTTGGCACGGAGTCAGTTTTGGACTTATGTTATATAATGCCTATTTAAGTTTGATTTGTTATGTTATATAATGCCTATTTAAGTTTGAATGTAATTTATGTATTTTATTTTAGAAATATTTTCTTTTTTTTTAAAGGAGCAGATGTTATAAGATTTTATCTTCTTTCTGCTTCCTTTCATTTTCTTTGTAAATTGTATTTTTTGTTTTGTTTTAATATTTACTCAATTTTAACTGAAAAAGAATAAAGTTTATTTTAAAAAAAGTATAAAATCTAGAATAGATTTATGGTTAACAACACTGGAGGTAATCAGATACACTTCACATGTCTCCATCTCTTCTGCTCCTTTAACAGATCACTATGTAATATCACTCAAATTAAACCCAGCAAATTGGAAAACATTTAAAAAAGATTATTGGAAATTTAACTAGACTTACTAAAAGATGAAGGATATGCTTGTATAATTAAAGAAATGATTCAAAAATACAAAAATGACCAAACCATAGGCAGCTTCAGTAAAAGATGGGAATATTTTAAATTTAAGGTGCGTGAATTCTCCATTTCATTTAGTAAACTGAAATGTAAGCAACAAAAAGAGCTTGAATCTCAATTGGTTCAAAAAATAAATTATTTATGTAAAAAATCTGAAATGACCGAAGATGATAAAGCAGAGTTTATAAGACTGCAAAACAAATTAGATGAAATCTATTCTAAAAAGGCACATGGTGCCTATATTAGGTCACGTGCTAAATGGATAAAAGAAGGTGAAAAAAATACATCTTATTTTAGTAATCTAGAAAAAAACTGTCAAGAAAGAAAAAACATAAACTCCTTAATTATAGAAGACAAAGAAGTCAATGACCAGAAAGTTATTTCAGAAGAAATTTACAAATTTTACTCAACGCTATATTCATCTGATTTTAATCCTGAGAGTTCTAATAGATTTCTAGAAGAAATCAAAGAATGCATTCCAAGATAGAGGCAGATTTTAAGGAGAAATGTGAATCTGATTTCAAATTAGAATTAGACAGAGTGATTAAAAAACTAGCTACTGGAAAAGCACCAGGCCAAGATGGTCTAACTTCAGGATTTTACAAATTATTCTGGGAAGATCTAAGGTCTTTTTTTCTGGAAACAATAAATTATATATTACTAATCAACTCATTAACATCTACAATGAAACAGGGGCTTATCAGTTTGATTCCTAAACCAGCTAAAGATAAACGTTACATTGAAAATCTTCGTCCAATTACCTTGTTAAATACTGATTATAAAATTTTCACACATGTGATTGCAGACAGACTAAAAGATTTACCTCAGATTATAAGTGACACACAATCTGGCTTTCTGAAGGAGAGATCTATTCACAATAATCTGAGACTGGTCCTAGATTTGCTGGACTATGAACATCTGGTGGAGGATGATGGAATCATTGTCTTTTTGGATTTTTACAAAGCCTTTGATATGGTGGAGCACTCCTTCATCTTAAGGGCTTTGGACTCTTTTGGTTTTGGAGAAAAGTTTAACAGATTGATCCAGTTACTCTACACGGACATTAATAGTTCAGTATCTCTACCATCTGGAACCTCTAAACGTTTTAATATCCAAAGAGGAATTCGTCAAGGTTGCCCTGCTTCACCTCTTTTATTTATTATTGTGGCAGAGCTATTAGCTATTTTTATTAAAAACAATTCAAATATTGAACCTTTAAATGTGATGGGAAACCCTCTGGTAATAACACAACTAGCTGATGACACAACCCTGTTTCTAAAAGATAAATCTCAAATTTCAAATGTGCTGAAGGAGATACAGACATTCTCTAAAGCCTCTGGTTTGCATTTGAATATGAAAAAATGTGAAATAATGTCTATTCATGATCATCCGCTGGACGATGTTGGTAATATCACAGTTAAAAAAGAAGTGAAATACTTAGGAATTAATATTTCAAGAGATAAAAAATTAATTGAAACCTCCAACATAGAAACTAAAATCCAGAGTAGTAAAGTTATTCTCAACAGTTGGCTTCAAAGAGATTTATCTATTTTTGGACGTGTTTTACTCACTAAAATGGAAAACTTATCTCGTCTTATTTACCCTGTTTATTCATTGCCTATATCTGATAAAATGGTAAAGAAAATATATCAGGACAATTTTAATTTCATTTGGAGAAACAGATGCCATTATATTAGAAGAGCAGATGTAGTTAAATCTTTAGAGGAAGGGGGTTTAAATATGATTGATTTTGATCCAATGAACGGAACCATCAAACTCAAATGGTTACAAAACGTCATAAAAAATTACGAAAGCTTTTGGTATATGTTCCCTCGGAAGATTTCTGAAAAGTTTGGTGGAATTAGTTTTCTGTTAAGCTGCGACTTTGAAATTTCTAAATTACCAGTAAAATTATCACTTTCACAAACAGGTTCTGCAATATTGGAAACTGGTCTTCAAACACAACTTCTCACCACATTCAATCCCAATTTGGAACAACAGGTATATCTTGATCAATCGAAAATCATTCCTTTACAAAGATTGGTTGGAAAAAGACATTTGGTCTGTTTTACACCTTCTGAATGGAAATGGCAATTTCCTATCATATGATGATTTTATCAAAAAATACACGTTAAACTGTACTAAAAGTAAATTTGAGAGAGTGATAAAATCCATCCCTCTTGCTTTGATTCAGATGATTAAAGGTATAATTACATACTCCAATGTTAATCTTGCAAAACCTTCCTTGTCAATAAATGGCTGTGATTTCATAGATAAAAAAATTAATAATAAATTCATAAGGAATACTCTGACCTCTATACTCTTTCCCCATACATCGAAAAGAAAACATTTGTTTAAAAATTATGATACTTCCTCACAAAAAATAATCAGAACCAAAGCACACTCACTCTTTGCCCCACTCCCCTCAGGACGGAGGTTGAGGAGCATCAAGTGTAGAACCACTAGACTGAGGAACAGCTTCTACCCTGAGGCTGTTAGACTCATGAATAAATAAAAATAAAATAAAAAATAAACACTGCAAAATATCACATCATGCTGATGCTGATCTGTTTTCTTGTTGCTGTGTTCATCTGTGTTCATCTGTGACCATCTGCTCATACAAACTCATGTTCGTGCTGCTGTTTATTCCCACTATATTAGGCTTAGTGTATTACTAGTTGATGTTTTTCTTAGTTAATTCTAGATGTTATTACTGTTTTTCTATTGCATTTGTTGTTGGATGTAACTGGGACCCCGTGTACATAATCTCGTTTTCATCACATGTACCACATGCGGTGCAAATGACAATAAAGACTCTCTGACTCTGACTCTGACTCTTTCCTATCCACTCCCACAAAAAACTAAAGAAATGCATTTCAAAATTATGTATGAAATCTACCCTTGCAACGACTTACTGCAAAAGAAACTTAATATAGAAACCAATACCTGTACATTTTGTAATTCAGATATTGAGACAGCAGAACATCTTTTTTTTAACTGTAATGTCACTAATGCTTTTTGGAAAGATTTTCAGAACTGGATTTTATCTAAGAGTTCCATCCCACCTTTGCATTTCACTACAATTAAATTTGGTCTGCTAACAGGAAATGAAGTTTTTAATTATGGTAACAACAATCTCATCCTTATGGCAAAATTTTTTATTCACAAAAGTCGTTTCTTGAAAACTTCTCCCTTATTTTGTATTTTTTTAAGTGAAGTAAATATATCTAAGGATGCACTTAAATGCTGCAAACTCCCAAAAGCACAGTCCTTATACAAATATATTAATAGCTTATCATAAAACTTGAAACTCCTCTTGCACACGCAATTTAATTTTGTGCTGTTTCTCAAATTGTTCTTTTTTCATACTGCTGTTTAGAACTTTATTAAAAATTCTCTGCTTAGTTTAATTATCTATTCAACTCTTGTTGTTTATGTGTATTGTATGCCTTGTTATACTGTTTATGTTATTTTGTTTTTGATTCAATTAAAAAAAAATAAAAACACTGACTGACTCCACCCACAGTCAGAATGAACCAATCAGAGGCCTGAACACTGACTCCACCTACAGTCTGAACAAACCAATCAGAGGCCTGAACATTGACTGACTCCACCTACAATCTAAACGAACCAATCAGAGGCCTGAACACTAACTGACTCCACCTACAATCTAAACGAACCAATCAGAGGCCTGAACATTGACTGACTCCACCTACAATCTAAACGAACCAATCAGAGGCCTGAACACTAACTGACTCCACCTACAATCTAAACGAACCAATCAGAGGCCTGAACACTGACTGACTCCACCTACAATCTAAACGAACCAATCAGAGGCCTGAACACTGACTGACTCCACCCACAGTCAGAATGAACCAATCAGAGGCCTGAACACTGACTCCACCCACAGTCTGAACAAACCAATCAGAGGCCTGAACATTGACTGACTCCACCTACAATCTAAACGAACCAATCAGAGGCCTGAACACTAACTGACTCCACCTACAATCTAAACAAACCAATCAGAGGCCTGAACACTAACTGACTCCACCTACAATCTAAACGAACCAATCAGAGGCCTGAACACTGACTGACTCCACCTACAATCTAAACAAACCAATCAGAGGCCTGAACACTGACTGACTCCATCCACAGTCAGAATGAACCAATCAGAGGCCTGAACACTGACTCCACCTACAGTCTGAACAAACCAATCAGAGGCCTGAACACTGACTGACTCCACCTACAATCTAAACAAACCATTTAGAGGCCTGAACACTGACTGACTCCATCCACAGTCAGAATGAACCAATCAGAGGCCTGAACACTGACTCCACCTACAGTCTGAACAAACCAATCAGAGGCCTGAACACTGACTGACTCCACCTACAATCTAAACAAACCATTTAGAGGCCTGAACACTGACTGACTCCATCCACAGTCAGAATGAACCAATCAGAGGCCTGAACACTGACTCCACCTACAGTCTGAACAAACCAATCAGAGGCCTGAACCCTGACTGACTCCACCCACAGTCTTAATGAACCACTCAGAGGCCTGAACACTGATTGACTCCACTTACAGTCAGAATGAACCAATCAGAGACCTGAACACTGACTGACTCCACCTACAATCTAAACAAACCAATGAGAGACCTGAACACTGACTGACTCCACCTACAATCTAAACAAACCAATCAGAGGCCTGAACACTGACTGACTCCACCTACAATCTAAACAAACCAATGAGAGACCTGAACACTGACTGACTCCACCTACAATCTAAACAAACCAATCAGAGGTCTGAACACTGACTGACTCCACCCACAGTCTTAATGAACCACTCAGAGGCCTGAACACTGATTGACTCCACTTACAGTCAGAATGAACCAATCATAGACCTGAACACTGACTCCACCTACAATCTAAACAAACCAATCAGAGGCCTGAACACTGACTGACTCCACCTACAGTCTGAACAACCCAATCAGAGGCTTGAACACTGACCGACTCCACCCACAATCTAAACGAACCAATCAGAGGTCTGAACACTGACTGACTCCACCCACAGTCAGAACGAACCAATCAGAGGCCTGAACACTGACTGACTCCACCCACAATCTAAACGAACCAATCAGAGGTCTGAACACTGACTGACTCCACCCACAGTCAGAACGAACCAATCAGAGGCCTGAACACTGACCGACTCCACCCACAATCTAAACGAACCAATCAGAGATCTGAACACTGACTGACTCCACCCACAGTCAGAATGAACCAATCAGAGGCCTGAACACTGACTGACTCCACCCACAGTAAGAATGAACCAATCAGAGGCCTGAACACTGACTCCACCTCTTCTTCTTCTTCTTCTTCTTTTGGCTTTTCCCTTTTCAGGGGTTGCCACAGCGAGTCATCCTCCTCCACCTCACTCTGTCCTCTGCATCCTCTGTCCTCACTCTGTCCTCTGTCCTCACTCCAACTACCTCCATGTCCTCTCTAACTGCATCCATATATCTCCTCTTTGGCCTTCCTCTGTGTCTTTTTCCTGGCAGCTGCATTTCTAACATCCTTCTACCAATATACCCACTGTCCCTCCTCTGGACATGTCCAAACCATCTCAGTGTGTCCTCCCTAACTTTATCTCCCAGTTGTTCAACATGTGCTGTACCTCTGATGATCTCATTCCTGATCTTATCCATCCTTGTCACTCCTAAGGAGAACCTCAGCATCTTCATTTCTGACACTTCCAGTTCTGTCTCCTGTCTTTTTGTCCATGTCTCTGTCTCCAGACCATACAACATAGCTGGTCTCACCACTGTCTTGTAAACTTTTCCTTTGACCTTTGCTGACACCTTTTTGTCACAAATCACTCCTGAAACTTTTCTCCATCCACTCCATCCTGCCTGGACTCTCTTCTTCACCTCTTTACCACATTCCCCATTTTCCTGGACAGTGGACCCCAAGTCCTTGAAGTCCTGCACCTTTGTGACCTCTGACCCTTGTAGCCTCACTGTTCCACCTCCTCCCTCTCATTCACACACATGTACTCTGTCTTACTACGGCTGACTTTCATTCCTCTTCTTTCAAGTGAATACCTCCACCTCTCCAAGTTCTCTTCCACCTGTTCCCTGTTCTCACCACATATCACAATGTCATCTGCAAACATCATAGTCCATGGGGATTCCTGCCTGACCTCATCTGTTAGTCGGTCCATCACCAGAGCAAACAAGAAGGGGCTCAGAGCCGATCCTTGATGCACTCCCACCTCCACCTTGAAGCTATCTGTCACTCCTACAGCACATCTCACCACTGTCCTGCTGTCCTCATACATGTCCTGCTGTCTTCATACATGTCCTGCTGTCTTCATACATGTCCTGCTGTCCTCATACATGTCCTGCTGTCCTCATACATGTCCTGCTGTCCTCATACATGTCCTGCTGTCCTCATACATGTCCTGCTGTCCTCATACATGTCCTGCTGTCCTCATACATGTCCTGCTGTCCTCATACATGTCCTGCTGTCCTCATACATGTCCTGCTGTCCTCATACATGTCCTGCTGTCCTCATACATGTCCTGCTGTCCTCATACATGTCCTGCTGTCCTCATACATGTCCTGCTGTCCTCATACATGTCCTGCTGTCCTCATACATGTCCTGCTGTCCTCATACATGTCCTGCTGTCCTCATACATGTCCTGCTGTCCTCATACATGTCCTGTACCAGTCTAACATACTTTTCTGCCACTCCAGATTTCCTCATGCAATACCACACCTCTTCTCTTGGCACCCTGTCATATGCTTTTTCTAAATCCACAAACACACAATGGAGTTCTTTCTGACCCTCTCTGTACTTCTCTATCAACATCCTCAAATCAAAGATGCATCTGTGGTGCTCTTTCTTGGCATGAAACCATACTGCTGCTCACAGATAGTCACCTCTTGTCTAAGCCTTCCTTCCACAACTCTCTCCCAGATCTTCATCGTGTGACTCATCAACTTAATTCCCCTGTAGTTGCTACAACTCTGTACATCACCCTTGTTCTTAAAAATGGGAACCAGCACACTTCTTCTCCATTCTTCAGGCATTTTCTCACCCTCAAATATTCCATTAAATATTTGAGTCAAAAACCTCACTGCCATCTCTCCAAGACATTTCCAAACCTCCACTGGTATGTCATCAGGTCCTACTGCCTTCCCCTTCTTCATTCTTTTCAGAGCTTTCCGGACTTCACCCTCACTAATCTTTCCCACTTCCTGGTCCACAGTTTCTATGACCTCCACTCTTCTTTCTCTTTCATTCTCTTCATTCATTAGCTCCTCAAAGTAATCCTTCCATCTTCCCATCACACTCTCCTCACTTGTTAGAACATTCCCATTCCCATCTTTAATAAGCCTAACCTGCTGCACATCCTTTCCAGCCTGATCCCTCTGTCTTGCCAATCGGTACAAGTCCTTCTCGCCCTCTTTAGTGTCCAGTCTCCCATACAACTCATTGTACGCCCTCTGCTTTGCCTTAGCTACTTCCCTCTTTGCTCTATGTCCCATCTCCTTATATTCCTGTCTCCTCTCTTCAGTCCTCTCACTGTCATATTTCTTCTTGGCTAATCTCTTTCTTTGAATGGCGTCCTGCACTTCACTATTCCACCACCAGGTTTCCTTATCATCCATTCTCTGTCCAGATGACACACCAAGTACCTTCCTACCTGTCTCTCTAATTACTGTTGCTGTAGTAGCCCAGTCACTTGGAAGCTCTTTCTTACCACCCAGAGCCTTTAAAGAGGAACTAAACCCAGGCTGAGACGGTAACTCCTCCTTCCAAAATCACCCTCAAAATGGGCGTGTCGAGAGACAAGGAGGGGAGGAGGTAGAGTTGTGCTTTTGTTCACGCCTCCACCAGCAACAACCTAAAACAAATCAAACCTCTAGCCAACAACATACACCAAGCAACAACAAAGGATAAACATGTAGATGTATTTATCTATTCCACCCATTCCATCCAAAACCAAAGGCTTAAAAAAATGAAAAAATAAAAGAAAGAAAACCGCTTGTCAGGAGTGAAATGTGGCACTTCCATATAAGGTATGAATGCTGCAGGACCTTCTCATCTCTGCAGGGGATTGGCTCTGCTTGAACCACTTCCGTGATGTCAGAGTGTACAAGACACGTCAGAGTGAACGTCCTTGACCAATAAGAAAATTAAGGTGCAGTTCCTCTGTTCGACCCATAGGTGTTACCATAAACACGTTTTTAGGCTGGGGTTTAGTTCCTCTTTAACAGCTCGTCTCTGAATTTCTCACAACATTCTTCCTTCTTCATCTTCCACCATTTGGTCTTCTTCTCTGATTTTACTCTTTTTCTCTTCTTCACAACAACAGTCATTCTACACACAACCATCCGATGCTGTCTGGCCACGCTCTCCCCTGCTACAACCTTACAGTCTCCAATCTCCCTCAGGTTTCCTCTTCTACACAGAATGTAGTCGACCTGTGTACTCCTTCCTCCACTCTTATAGGTCACTCTATGTTCCTCCCTCTTTTGGAAATAGGTATTGACTATAGCCATTTCCATTCTCTTGGCAAAATCCACCACCATCTGTCCTTCCTGGTTTCTTTCCTTGACACCAAACCTACCCATCACTTCCTCATCCTCTGTTTCCTTCACCAACATGTCCATTCAGGTCTGCTCCAATCACCACTCTTTCCTCCCTGGGAATACTCTCTATCACTTCATCCAGATCTTTCTCCTCCCCATCACATCCAACCTGTGGAGCATAACCACTGACGATGTTTAGCATCAGACCTTCTACTTCTACCTTCAGACACATCACCCTATCTGACACTCTCTTCACCTCTACTACATTCTTTGCCAACTCCTCCTTCAGGACCACCCCTACTCCATTTCTCTTTCTATCCACACCATGGTAAAACAGTTTGAACCCTGCTCCAATACTGCGAGCCTTGCTGCCCTTCCACTTGGTCTCTTGGACACATAAAACATCTACCTTTACATAAAACATCTACCTTTCTTCTCTGCATCATGTCACTGACTCCACCTAAAGTCTGAACAAACAAATCAGAGGCCTGAACACTGACTGACTCCACCTACTATCTAAATGAACCAATCAGAGGCCTGAACACTGACTGACTCCACCCACAGTCTGAACAAACCAATCAGAGGCCTGAATACTAACTGACTCCACCCACAGTCCGAACGAATCAATCAGAGACCTGAACACTGACTGACTCCACCCACAATCTGAACAAACCAATTAGAGGCCTGAAGACTGACTGACTCCACCCACAGTCGTAACGAACCAATCAGAGGCCTGAACACTGACTGACTCCACCCACAGTCTTAACGAACCAATCAGAGGCCTGAACACTGACTGACTCCACCCACAGTCTTAACGAACCAATCAGAGACCTGAACACTGACTGACTCCACCCACAATCTGAACGAACCAATCAGAGGCCTGAACACGGACTGACTCCACCCACAATCTGAACAAACCAATTAGAGGCCTGAACACTGACTGACTCCACCCACAATCTGAACAAACCAATCAGAGGCCTGAACACTGACTGACTCCACCCACAATCTGAACGAACCAATCAGAGGCCTGAACATTGACTGACTCCACCTACAGTCTAACGAACCAATCAGAGGCCTGAACACTGACTGACTCCACCCACAGTCTTAACGAACCAATCAGAGGCCTGAACACTGACTGACTCCACCCACAGTCTTAACGAACCAATCAGAGACCTGAACACTGACTGACTCCACCCACAATCTGAACGAACCAATCAGAGGCCTGAACACGGACTGACTCCACCCACAATCTGAACAAACCAATTAGAGGCCTGAACACTGACTGACTCCACCCACAATCTGAACAAACCAATCAGAGGCCTGAACACTGACTGACTCCACCCACAATCTGAACGAACCAATCAGAGGCCTGAACACTGACTGACTCCACCCACAATCTGAACGAACCAATCAGAGGCCTGAACACTGACTCCACCTACAGTCTGAACGAACCAATCAGAGGCCTGAACATTGACTGACTCCACCTACAATCTGAACGAACCAATCAGAGGCCTGAACACTGACTGACTCCACCCACAGTCTGAACAAACCAATCAGAGGCCTGAACACTGACTGACTCCACCCACAATCTGAACGAACCAATCAGAGGCCTGAACACTGACTGACTCCACCCACAATCTGAACGAACCAATCAGAGGCCTGAACACTGACTCCACCTACAGTCAGAACGAACCAATCAGAGGCCTGAACATTGAATGACTCCACCTACAATCTAAACGAACCAATCAGAGGCCTGAACACTGACTGACTCCACCTACAGTCAGAACAAACCAATCAGAGGCCTGAACACTGACTGACTCCACCCACAGTCCTGTTCTGACCCTGTTGATTGATCTTTTTTGGTTACCATACCATTTTATTTATAGAGCACTTAAAACAGCGACAAGGCCAAACAAAGTGCTGTACAAACAAGCAAACAAACAAACAACAGGCAACACATCAACACATTGGGCAGCACGTTGGCACAACTGGTAGAGCTGCTGCCTCTCAGCGAGAAGGTTGCCGGTTCAAATCCCGGTCCGGGGCCTTTCTGGGTGGAGTTTGCATGTTCTCCCCGTGCATGCGTGGGTTTCCTCCGGGTACTCCGGTTTCCTCCCACAGACCAAAAAACATGCTTGTTAGGCTGATTGGTGACTCTAAATTGACCCTAGGTGTGAGTGTGAGAGTGGATGGTTGTTTGGTGTGAGTGAGACAGGTCCCTCTTGTAAATGAGTCCCCGTGACTCAACGAGGCTAGCCTGTATAAATAAAGGTTGAATGAATGAATGAACATAGGCAACATACAAAATGAAGTAAAAAAAAAACTAAAAAACTTGGGAGATGAGTTGAGTCACCCCCTGCTGGAGAGTTGGTGGTAGTTCACCTCTTCAAACATGTTTTTTAAAAACGAGGCCAGTTGTTTTGCAAATTGTTTACAGAATTCACTGCTTATGCCGTCATTGCCAGGAGATTTATTATCTTTAAGAGAACAAATAGAATCTTAGACTTCTTTTAGATTAATTTATCTATCACAAGTTCTCTTAATGTCATCATCAGTCTTGAGTTCATTCTTTCTTCATCTTCTAAATTTGCCAAATACAATTTTTGATTAAAGTTTGAGACGTAGTTTGAAATAACGTGTTCATTTTCACAGATCACATTGTTCATTTCAAGCTTACATATAAACGATTGTTCAAAGTTTCTCTTCTCTAAGTTGAAAAAGTATCTGGAGCACTTTTCTCCTTGTTCTAACCACTTCCTTCTGAACCTCACAAATGCTCCTCTGGCTTTGTCCTCATGGAGCTCATCAAGTTCTAGCTGCAGTGTTGAAACTTCCTCTGAGTCCTCTTCAGATAGGTCCATTTTCTCTGAGGTTCTCAAAATTGCATTTATTATTTGGGATTCTTTTTCTTTTGTCTTTTGACAAGTTTTTCACCTATTCTAATGGCCATATTCCTAATTTCAAATTTAAATAATTCCCAGTTTTTGCCAAAATAATTAGTTAAAGTTGCTTGAATCCAGTATTTATTAATTAAGTACTTCACTTTTAAATTCTTCATTTTTAATAAGGTGTTACTTAATTTCCAGACATCTTTATTCTAACCCTGTCTGTTAGTATTTGCGTCTATTTGAATTGTGATATCTTTGTGATCTGTCAGTATTGTTGGTTCTATAGAAGCGTTTTTCACTTTGTCTTCTAAGTCTGAGGAAATCAGCCAGACATCTCTGTGTGACTGTTGAGTCCTGTCATTGTTGTTCCATGTTTAGGAGGTTTTCAAAGTCAAAGTCAAAGTGAGCTTTATTGTCAAAACTGCAATATGTACAGGACATACGCAGGATTGAAATTGCATTTCTCTCTCTCTCTCTTGTCTGAATGTTTAGATCTCCAGGTATCAATAATTCATAATCTGTTACAGATATGTTGTAGTTCAGTTGTTTGGTTCCTAGGAGGCCAACTGTCCAGATTATCATCCATCACTATGCTATAGTCTCCTCCCCATAACATTTTAGCAGTGAAAGTAATATTTGTTGTTTTTCTTCTAAGTTCAAAAATAACTGTTTGCTGTATTGTTTTAAACATAAACTAACACGAACAATAGCCCACTGAATAACAGCAGAACTACAACTTGGCTGTATAAGCTAACAAGTACCTGCTTATTATTTGCATATCTGCACTTTGAAAGCACGATTGTCACCTTCTTCATCTCATGTTAGAGTGGAGGTTTGAACTCATCAGAAGCACATTGAAATATATTTTCCCTTGTCATATCTTAATTTATTTTCCTTCAATATACAGTAAGCTCTGTTTACAACAAAATATACTTTGTGACCAGCCTCCCTGGCTTTATCCACCTCTGGCAACAGCTTGCCTCGGATTTCTTTATCTGCAACGGTCAGGTCTTCTTTAGAGCTGAGCTTGTTGTGTTTGAGGTAGCTGCTGTTCTTGGAGCCTTTCCATAGCTCATCTCTGGCCATTCTGGTCTGGAATCTGATGGTCACCGGTCGCGGAAGAGGTTTGGTTTTCCCATCACATTGTCAAAGACTGCCGATGCGATGGACGATGTCCATTGCTGAAAGCACCGTCCTCACTTCAGTCTATGGTAGCGCTCCTTGATATAACTCTTGGACAGCTGTTTAATGTTATTGCCATTCTTGTCTTCTGGGACACCATAGAGTTGTAGGTTATTGTCTTCAGGGACACTGTACAGTCATAGGTTTATCTTCAGGATCACCATACAGTCGTAGGTTATTGTCTTCAGGGTCACCGTACAGTCGTAGGTTATTGTCTTCAGGGACACCGTACAGTCATAGGTTTGTCTTAAGGAACACCGTACAGTCGTAGGTTATTGTCTTCAGGGACACTGTACAGTCATAGGTTTGTCTTCAGGAACACCGCACAGTCGTAAGTTATTGTCTTCGGGGACACTGTAAAGTCGTAGGTTATTGTCTTCAGGGATACTGTACAATCATAGGTTTGTCTTCAGGAACACTGCACAGTCGTAGGTTATTGTCTTCAGGAAAACCGTACAGTCGTGGGTTATTGTCATCAGGGACACCGTACAGTCATAGGTTTGTCTTCAGGAACACCGTACAGTCATAGGTTATTGTCTTCAGGGACACCGTACAGTCGTAGGCTATTGTCTTCAGGAACACCGTACAGTCGTAGGTTTGTCTTCAGGAACACCATACAGTCATAGGTTTGTCTTCAGGGACACCATATAGTCATAGGTTATTGTCTTCAGGGACACCATACAGTTGTAGGTTTGTCTTCAGGAACACTGTACAGTCGTAGGTTTGTCTTCAGGGACACCATACAGTCATAGGTTTGTCTTCAGGTACACCATACAGTCATAGGTTTGTCTTCAGGAACACCGTACAGTTTTAGGTTATTGTCTTCAGGGACACCATACAGTCGTAGGTTTGTCTTCAGGAACACTGTACATTCGTAGGTTTGTCTTCAGGAACAATGTACAGTCGTAGGTTTGTCTTCAGGAACACCGTACAGTCATAGGTTATCTTCAGGGACACCGTACAGTCATAGGTCTGTCTTCAGGAACACTGTACAGTCGTAGATTATTGTCTTCAGGGACACTGTACAATCGTAGGTTATTGTCTTCAGGAACACGTACAGCGTAGGTTTGTCTTCAGGAACACCGTACAGTCGTAGGGTTATCTTCAGGGACACAGTACAGTCGTAGGTTTGTCTTCAGGAACACCGTACAGTCGTAGATTATTGTCTTCAGGGACACTGTACAATCGTAGGTTATTGTCTTCGGAACACCGTACAGTCGTAGGTTTGTCTTCAGGATTAAAGTAAAGTCGTAGGTTATTGTCTTCAGGGACACTGTTCAATCGTAGGTTATTGTCTTCAGGAACACCGTACAGTCGTAGGTTTGTCTTCAGGATCACCATACAGTCGCAGGTTATTGTCTTCAGGGTCACCATACAGTCGTAAGTTATTGTCTTCGGGGACACCGTACAGTCGTAGGTTATTGTCTTCAGGGACAATGTACAGTCATAGGTTTGTCATCAGGAACACCACACAGTCGTAAGTTATTGTCTTCGGGGACACCGTACAGTCGTAGGTTATTGTCTTCAGGAAAACCGTACAGTCGTGGGTTATTGTCATCAGGGACACCGTACAGTCATAGGTTTGTCTTCAGGAACACCGTACAGTCATAGGTTATTGTCTTCAGGGACACCGTACGGTCGTAGGTTATTGTCTTCAGGAACACCGTACAGTCGTAGGTTTGTCTTCAGGGACTCCATATAGTCGTAGGTTATTGTCTTCAGGGACACCATATAGTCGTAGGTTATTGTCTTCAGGGACACCATACAGTTATAGGTTTGTCTTCAGGAACACCGTACAGTCGTAGGTTTGTCTTCGGGGACACCATACAGTCATAGGTTTGTCTTCAGGAACACCATACAGTCATAGGTTTGTCTTCAGGAACACCGTACAGTTTTAGGTTATTATCTTCAAGGACACCATACAGTCGTAGGTTTGTCTTCAGGAACACCGTACATTCGTAGGTTTGTCTTCAGGAACAATGTACATTTAAGGTATGTCTTCAGGAACACCGTACAGTTTTAGGTTATTGTCTTCAGGGACACCATACAGTCGTAGGTTTGTCTTCAGGAACACTGTACATTCGTAGGTTTGTCTTCAGGAACAATGTACAGTCGTAGGTTTGTCTTCAGGAACACCGTACAGTCATAGGTTATCTTCAGGGACACCGTACAGTCATAGGTCTGTCTTCAGGAACACTGTACAGTCGTAGATTATTGTCTTCAGGGACACTGTACAATCGTAGGTTATTGTCTTCAGGAACACGTACAGCGTAGGTTTGTCTTCAGGAACACCGTACAGTCATAGGGTTATCTTCAGGGACACAGTACAGTCGTAGGTTTGTCTTCAGGAACACCGTACAGTCGTAGATTATTGTCTTCAGGGACACTGTACAATCGTAGGTTATTGTCTTCGGAACACCGTACAGTCGTAGGTTTGTCTTCAGGATTAAAGTAAAGTCGTAGGTTATTGTCTTCAGGGACACTGTTCAATCGTAGGTTATTGTCTTCAGGAACACCGTACAGTCGTAGGTTTGTCTTCAGGATCACCATACAGTCGCAGGTTATTGTCTTCAGGGTCACCATACAGTCGTAAGTTATTGTCTTCGGGGACACCGTACAGTCGTAGGTTATTGTCTTCAGGGACAATGTACAGTCATAGGTTTGTCATCAGGAACACCACACAGTCGTAAGTTATTGTCTTCGGGGACACCGTACAGTCGTAGGTTATTGTCTTCAGGAAAACCGTACAGTCGTGGGTTATTGTCATCAGGGACACCGTACAGTCATAGGTTTGTCTTCAGGAACACCGTACAGTCATAGGTTATTGTCTTCAGGGACACCGTACGGTCGTAGGTTATTGTCTTCAGGAACACCGTACAGTCGTAGGTTTGTCTTCAGGGACTCCATATAGTCGTAGGTTATTGTCTTCAGGGACACCATATAGTCGTAGGTTATTGTCTTCAGGGACACCATACAGTTATAGGTTTGTCTTCAGGAACACCGTACAGTCGTAGGTTTGTCTTCGGGGACACCATACAGTCATAGGTTTGTCTTCAGGAACACCATACAGTCATAGGTTTGTCTTCAGGAACACCGTACAGTTTTAGGTTATTATCTTCAAGGACACCATACAGTCGTAGGTTTGTCTTCAGGAACACCGTACATTCGTAGGTTTGTCTTCAGGAACAATGTACATTTAAGGTATGTCTTCAGGAACACCGTAGTCATAGAGTTATCTTCAAGGACACCGTAAAGTCGTAGATTATTGTCTTCAGGGACACTGTACAATCGTAGGTTATTGTCTTCAGGAACACGTACAGCGTAGGTTTGTCTTCAAGAACACCGTACAGTCGTAGGGTTATCTTCAGGGACACCGTGCAGTCGTAGGTTTGTCTTCAGGAACACCGTACAGTCGTAGATTATTGTCTTCAGGGACACTGTACAATTGTAGGTTATTGTCTTCAGGAACACCGTACAGTCGTAGGTTTGTCTTCAGGAATACCATAAAGTCGTAGGTTATTGTCTTCAGGGACACTGTTCAATCGTAGGTTATTGTCTTCAGGAACACCGTACAGTCGTAGGTTTGTCTTCAGGAACAATGTACAGTCGTAGGTTTGTCTTCAGGAACACCGTACAGTCGTAGGGTTATCTTCAGGGACACCGTACAGTCGTAGGTTTGTCTTCAGGAACACCGTACATTCATAGATTCTTGTCTTCAGGGACACTGTACAATCGTAGGTTAATGTCTTCAGGAACACGTACAGTCGTAGGTTTGTCTTCAGGAACACTGTACAGTCGTAGGGTTATTTTCAGGGACACCGTACAGTCGTAGGTTTGTCTTCAGGAACACCGTACAGTCGTAGATTATTGTCTTCAGGTACACCGTACAATCGTAGGTTATTGTCTTCAGGAACACCATACAGTCGTAGGTTTGTCTTCAGGAATACCTTAAAGTCATAGGTTATTGTCTTCATGGACACTGTTCAATCGTAGGTTATTGTCTTCATGAACACCGTACAGTCGTAGGTTTGTCGTCAGGAACACCATACCGTCGTAGGTTATTGTCTTCAGGGACACCGTACAGTCGTAGGTTTGTCTTCAGGAAGACCGTACAGTCGTAGATTATTGTCTTCAGGAACACCGTACAGTCGTGGGTTATTGTCTTCAGGGACACTGTACAGTCATAGGTTTGTCTTCAGGAACACCCTACAGTCATATGTTATTGTCTTCAGGGACACCGTACAGTCGTAGGTTTGTCTTCAGAGACACCATACAGTCTTAGGTTTGTCTTCAAGAACACTGTACAACCGTAGGTTATTGTCTTCAAGGACACGTACAGTCATAGGTTTGTCTTCAGGAATACCGTACAATCGTAGGTTATTGTCTTATGGGACACTGTACAATTGTAGGTTATTGTCTTCAGGAACACCGTACAGTCATAGGTTTGTCTTCAGTAACACTGTACAGTCGTAGGTTATTGTCTTCAGGGACACCGTACAGTCATAGGTTTGTCTTCAGGAACACCGTAAAATCGTAGGTTTGTCTTCATGAACACCGTACAATCATAGGTTATTGTCTTCAAGGGCACGTACAGTCATAGATTTGTCTTCAGGAATACCGTACAATCGTAGGTTATTGTCTTATGGGACACTGTACAATCGTAGGTTATTGTCTTCAGGAACACCGTACAGTCATAGGTTTATCTTCAGGATCACCATACAGTCGTAGGTTATTGTCTTCAGGGTCACCGTACAGTCGTAGGTTATTGTCTTCAGGGACACCGTACAGTCATAGGTTTGTCTTAAGGAACACTTTACAGTCGTAGGTAATTGTCTTCAGGGACACCGTACAGTCATAGGTTTGTCTTCAGGAACACCGTAAAGCAGTGGTCCCCAAACTACGGCCCGCGGGCCGCATCCGGCCCGCCCCCACATTTGGTCCGGCCCCCAGAACAATAGTAAAAAAAAAAAATAAAAATTTTTTTTTTTTTTTTTTTTACAAATGAATACATGTACAGTACTGTACGGTCACCAAGTACTTAGCATATCCTAACACAGTTTTTAAAGATGAAGGAGTAAGTTGAATTGTCTCCCTTTCACATAAATATTATTTTCACACAGAGTGGGAGGAGGAGTATTTTTTTGTTTATTCTAATTCAAAGTCTATTTGCCTCATCTGTAATTCGAGCATCACCTGGCGTGGATGGAGAGTTCTGGAGTCTGCTCTCAGAAGAAAAGTATCCTTACATCCGAAGATGTGCTTTGAACTTAACAGCACTTTTTGGATCTACCTACCTGTGTGAGTCTGCTTTTTCACACATGAAAATCATCAAGTCCAAAAACAGATCCACAATGACTGATGATCATCTGGAGACCTGCCTGCGCCTCCCAACCACCTCATACTGCCCCGCGCCTCCTCCTCTCAGTGTCAGAAGTGCCACTAAGGTAGAGACACATTTATTTTATACAGCTTGCACCAGATGACACCATCCTGCTGCACAGAGCAGCTGCCTAGTTTTGATATTTAGGTTTTATTGAGGTTTGAAATAGTTGTTGGAGATTTGTAAATCTGCACCTTTGTAAGTCACTTTTTGTAAATAGTTAGTGTAAATGAGGGAGTTTTATATTGTTCAGTTCATTGTTTATTCGTTTCTTTAAAAAATATGGTGTGCTTTTCAAATATTGCGTCATTTTACTTTGATAAAATACTTTAATTAAATAAAACTAGCAACACATTACGTTCTGTTTTATTTACTTTAAAGAAGTGAGGAGTAGGGAGATGAAAAATTTTGTTTTTTGATACTGAGACTGGACGAGTAGCTCTCGGCAAACTGCCGACTTCAAAAGTAACTCTTGGTTCAAAAAAGGTTGGGCACCCCTGATTTAGGCACTCCTGCAATCGTCACACTTTTTCCTGTTAAAAACTGACTCCGGCCCCCCACCAGAGAAGGGAAAAGTTATGTGGCCCTCACAGGAAAAAGTTTGGGGACCACTGCCGTAAAGTCATAGGTTTGTCTTCAGGGACACCGTACAGTCGTAGGTTATTGTCATCAGGGACACTGTACAATCGTAGGTTATTGTCTTCAGGAACACTGTACAATCGTAGGTTATTCTCTTCAGGGACACAGTTCAATCATAGGTTATTGTCTTAAGGAACACCGTACAGTTGTAGGTTAGTGTCTTCAGGGACACCGTACAGTTGTAGGTTTGTCTTCAGGGACACCGTACAGTCATAGGTTTGTCTCCAGGAACACCATACAGTCGTATGTTATTGTGTTCAGGGACACGTATAGTCATAAGTTTGTCTTTAGGAACACCGTACAGTTGTAGGTTTGTCTTCAGGGACACAATACAGTCATAGGTTTGTCTTTAGGAACACTGTACAGTCGTAGGTTTATCATCAGGGACACCGTACAGTCATAGGTTTGTCTTCAGGGACACCATACAGTCGTATGTTATTGTCTTCAGGGACACGTATAGTCATAAGTTTGTCTTTAGGAACACCGTACAGTTGTAGGTTTGTCTTCAGGGACACAATACAGTCATAGGTTTGTCTTTAGGAACACCGTACAGTCGTAGGTTTATCATCAGGGACACTGTACAGTCGTAGGTTTGTCTTGTCTTGTCTTAAAGATTTTCATGATGTGTCCTTTATGATTCATTTTTACTTCATCCTTGTTTTGTGTGAAATCAATGCCTAGGAAGTGTTTTAAGTTTTCCCAGATCTTTAATTTTGAATTTATTTACCAACATTTCCTTCACACTTTTGAGTAGATGACCATCATTTGCTGCAATAATTAGGAATCAAGGAGTTTTATTAACATTGCATCAATTTTCACCGATTACAACGTAAGTATGTAGTTGCAGGCATCCAGAAGAGAAATGAGTGCAAAAGCTGCAGCAAAACAAAGCACATTACATGTTTTATCAACACACGATATGTTTTATCAACACACGACATGTTTATTCAACACATTGATATGCTCTTAGCGCGGCCAGGCCCAATCTGTCTCCAGATGAAGGTCAAAAGCAGGAAAAACAGGCAGAAACACTGGGATTCACAGCATTGATATTAAAAAAAGATGAATCACATTTTGTCTTCAAGACACCGCGTGATTCAGTAAAAACCATATCAGAGCACATTTAGGTACAATAACAAAGGAAATACGGCAGGCAAGGAGATTGGGTCTATGATTAATTTCAGACAAACACAAAGTTCAGCAGGTGTGCAGCTGGGTGTTATCTGAAGCTTCACAGAAATCTCTGGGGAGGGGGAGGGGGGGGGGCTCTTCAGCTCCTCACTCTGGGAGAATGGATTCCCACAGCCCGCTTTTCAAGGACATGTGCAGAAGCCAGATAATGTTCTTGTTTGTTATCCAAATAGACCACAGTGTTCTTTTCCACTGCCGCCTCCAAGTCTGTGGGTGCTGTTTCATGGCCGAAAGAAATCCAAATATGTGGTTCTGCTCTGCCCCGCTTTCATGAGCTTCCACCTGTCCCTTGATCGATCCTGGGTGGCTGCAAACAAGTCCCAAAACGGACAGCAGGTGCACGGTGGTCCACCACTGCACCAATCGTGCGATTGAGCTCATACAGCAGCTGGGATGAGGAGCCCACGACCCGGTTCAGAGAATTTTGCTGATCAGGCAGTCCCGACAGCGCTCTGATAGCCGCCGAAGCCTCCCTCAGCTTCCGATAACAAACAACTCCGGTTACGCCAAAAAACAGAGCAGTTGCTACCAATAATCCAATAATCCACAAATCCTCCACGTCTTCGACACTCAGAACGGACAGACACATGGGCTGCCACTGACCCCACGAGTCCAGCACGTATCCAGCCGCGTGTGTGTCGGAGGGACAGACAGCTTCTCCTGACACGGTCCGCTTCGTGGAAAAAATCTTATCCATTGAAGAAACAGCCCAATTGATTAATTCCATATTGGTTCGAGTGAGCGCTGAAGGGTCGCAGACGAGACGAAAAGCAAGCAGGGAGTAGGAAAAACTTAGGGAGGGAAGAGCAGAAAGATATGCGACCTGCCTTGCCGAGTGCCGGAAGAAGAATGAAGAATTAGAGCATCAACCCAAATAATCAAGATTACCCTCTCTTTGTCATTTTATTTACTGTAAACACAATAGTCAGCCGAGTTCTGTTCGAAACCATTATCAATAAGGAAATCATGCAGCATTTTATTCCAATTTCGTCCTGACTGTTTCAGACCATAAAGTGTCTTATTAAGCTTACAGACTAATTTCTCTCCCTTCTTTGACACCACCTCAAATCCTTCAGGTTGTTCCATAAATACTTCACAATCAATAGGGGCATGTAGATATGCTGTCTTGACATCCATTTGATGTAACTCTAAGTCATATTGAGCTGCAACATGCATCAGAATACGTACAAAGTCATATCAGCAGTTGGGGGGAAAAGTCTCAGTGTAATCAATGCCAGCAACTTGACTGTAGCCTTTTGCCACACATCTAGCCTTGTAGATTGTTTCAACAGGGTTTTCTTTGATAGTATATACCATCTACCCCCCACTGCTTGTTTGCCTTCAGGTAACATTGTTAGGGTAAAAGTATTATTTTCTATCAAAGAGTCCAGTTCATCCTTCATAGCCTTAATCCACAACTCTGATTTTTGTGAGCTCATAGCCTCTTTCAGAGTCTTAGGTACATCACATGCAACTCTGTAACAATAGTCAATGTTCATTAGTGCTTGGTCATCACATTTGACTTCATAGTCCTGATCTGTGTAATATTCTGGGGGTCTCCTTTCTCTCTTAGGATAACGTGTATTGTGATTGCTTTCACTTTGATCTAAGTTGGTATCCATGTCACTAATAATAATAATAATAATAATGAATTTAATTTATAATGCACTTTTCATTAATGAAAATTAGCACTTTGAGATTTTTATTAATGAAAAGTGTGGTATAAATTGAATTCATTATTATTATTATTATAAAATCTCAAAGTGCTACAAAGTGCAACAAAATTAAAGGTCAAATGAAACAAGTGATAAAACAAGTAAAATCAATAACAGCATCTACTAAGATCAAAGATAGAATCATGAGGAGGTAGAGTATGCTCGGTTGAAAAGAAAGGTCTTCAAGCCGCTCTTAAAGTCAACCAGTGACTGTGGAGCTCTCAGGCAGTCAGGAAGAGAGTTCCACAGGCGGGGGGCAGCCACACTGAAAGCCCGGTCTCCCATGGTCCTTAATTTGGTTCTCGGAATGTGAAGTAGATTACTGTTCTGTGACCGTAGAGACCGGGTGGATGAGTATGGTGCAAGAATGTCCTTTAGATAATCTGGTGAAGTTCCGTGTAAGCATTGATGTGTAATGAGAGCAGTTTTGTACTGAATTCTGTAGGTGACAGGAAGCCAATGAAGGTTATGGAGAATGGGTGTAATATGTTCAAATTTACGAACTCTCAACAAAATCCTTGCTGCACTGTTTTGAATATATTGAAGCTTCTGAAGGTATTTACCAGGGATTCCAATAAACAGGGAGTTGCAGTAGTCGAGCTGGAGGAG
>JBBPBX010035798.1:10849-26329 GCA_038048925.1 Garcialebias charrua | reverse complement strand
TTATAATGGAATATTTGAGGGTGAGAAAATGCCTGAAGAATGGAGAAGAAGTGTGCTGGTTCCCATTTTTAAGAACAAGGGTGATGTACAGAGTTGTAGCAACTACAGGGGAATTAAGTTGATGAGCCACACAATGAAGATCTGGGAGAGAGTTGTGGAAGGAAGGCTTAGACAAGAGGTGACTATCTGTGAGCAGCAGTATGGTTTCATGCCAAGAAAGAGCACCACAGATGCCATCTTTGCTTTGAGGATGTTGATAGAGAAGTACAGAGAGGGTCAGAAAGAACTCCATTGTGTGTTTGTGGATTTAGAAAAAGCATATGACAGGGTGCCAAGAGAAGAGGTGTGGTATTGCATGAGGAAATCTGGAGTGGCAGATAAGTATGTTAGACTGGTACAGGACATGTATGAGGACAGCAGGACAGTGGTGAGATGTGCTGTAGGAGTGACAGATAGCTTCAAGGTGGAGGTGGGATTGCATCAAGGATCGGCTCTGAGCCCCTTCTTGTTTGCTCTGGTGATGGACCGACTAACAGATGAGGTCAGGCAGGAATCCCCATGGACTATGATGTTTGCAGATGACATTGTGATCTGTGGTGAGAATAGGGAACAGGTGGAAGAGAACTTGGAGAGGTGGAGGTATGCACTTGAAAGAAGAGGAATGAAAGTCAGCCGTAGTAAGACAGAGTACATGTGTGTGAATGAGAGGGAGGCCAGTGGAACAGTGAGGCTACAAGGAGCAGAGGTCACAAAGGTGCAGGACTTCAAGTACTTGGGGTCCACTGTCCAGGAAAATGGGGAATGTGGTAAAGAGGTGAAAAAGAGAGTCCAGGCAGGATGGAGTGGATGGAGAAAAGTTTCAGGAGTGATTTGTGACAAAAAGGTGTCAGCAAAGGTCAAAGGAAAAGTTTACAAGACAGTGGTGAGACCAGCTATGTTGTATGGTCTGGAGACAGTGTCACTGACAAAAAGACAGGAGAAAGAACTGGAAGTAGCAGAAATGAAGATGCTGAGGTTCTCCTTAGGAGTGACAAGGATGGATAAGATCAGGAATGAGATAATCAGAGGTACAGCACATGTTGAACAACTGGGAGATAAAGTTAGGGAGGCCAGACTGAGATGGTTTGGACATGTCCAGAGGAGGGACAGTGGGTATATTGGTAGAAGGATGTTAGAAATGCAGCTGCCAGGAAAAAGACAAAGAGGAGATATATGGATGCAGTTAGAGAGGACATGGAGGTAGTTGGAGTGAGGACAGAGGATGCAGAGGACAGAGTGAGGTGGAGGAGGATGACTCGCTGTGGCGACCCCTGAAAAGGGAAAAGCCGAAAGAAGAAGAAGAAAGAAGATATATATATATACTGTATATATATATATACATTATTAATTTTAATATTTTGGGTGAAGTTAAAAGTCATAAGTGATTGTTACCTCTACAGAGCCATATATTAAATAGTCTCCCCAATTCAAAATGTAAACAAAGGACCTTAAAGGTGCAGTCTGCAGTTTCTGTAGAACGCAGCACTTAGAAATATTTTCAACAGGCAAAGCATTCTGATCCCTCCCCCTCAGAGCCATATATGGCTCTGCTCCCCCTTGCTCTGCTGAAATTCAAATTCAAGCTCTGTTTTTATTGGCTGATTCAAATTCAAGCTCTGTTTTTATTGGCTGGTTACAAACTCTGTTTTTATTGGCTGGTTAACGGCGGGTCACTGTGGCTTTTTAGAAATGCTTTTAGTAACACCTGGAGAAGCAAGGGGACTATAGTTTTTTTCAAAGATTACTTTGTCTAACATCAGTCTGTCAGGAGATAGTGACAAAGTGAAGAAATATGTTAAAAATATATTTTTAGAAAACTTAGACTGCACTACAGAAACTGCAGACTGCACCTTTAAATGCCCATTATCTTTTAAAACCAGCTTGTTTTACGGTTGTTGGGAATGTGTGAGTGTGTGACCTGAACGTGACCTGAACTTCTGGAGCACGGCTTTGAGCAAGATGCATTGAATTTCCCATTATTTAAAGAGTAATTCTGTCATGTTGCGTTTTAAAAGTTAAACTAATATTAGTTGAAATTAGTTGGGGGTAGAAGAAAGAGGCAAAATATGCGTCTTCCAAAAGAATATTTTAAATATTTTGTATGAAAAATTAACGTCTTAAAAAGTTTATTTTGGTTTATCGCTGATTGTTTTTAATAAAAATAAATAAAGGCTTGGCATTTTTTGAACAAATTAATATTGTCTGCCACTTCCTCAAATATCAATCAACATTTGTCCCATGGTTAATGAGATATTTTGTTAACAGAAACATGTGGTTGACTCTGAAATAGCTGATGGTACATTTTTAAACACAAATCTTTTGCACTTAGTTGTATCTCAAATTATGTTTTGGGATCAGTCTCAGCTACTACCAAACAAACTATTCAGTTAGTGTCTGTAAGGCTGAATTCTAGCCACTATTAAGTTGTGACAGTCATTTTGAGGTCCATTACTCCAAAAGTTATTCAGTTGTAGATGTACATGTTTCATTCAGATTCATCTGACAAGATATTTTGATAACACAAGAACACACACAAACAAGGACAGAAACATGGTTTTCAGCAGTGGGTGATGATCTAGATGCAGGTTATTGTTTGCTGTCCATATATCTCTTGTGATTTTACTGAATGTTTGTTTCTTCCTGTGTGTTAATAGAAGCATGCAGAAGCTCACGCAGCTGGAGAGGCTGGACCTGGGCAGTAATGAGTTCGCTGAAGTGGTGAGTGTCTGTCACCGCCCAAAACACTCCACCTCTCTGGAGGTGACCTCATCCCTTCCTTCCTTTAGAGTACAGTTGGAACACACAAGCGCAGTGGTTGAATTTTTATTTTCTTACATCCATCCTCGTCTGACCTGTATTCACTGTGCCCTTTCTGCTTCTGCAGCCTGAGGTCTTGGAGCACCTGAATGGACTCAAAGAGCTGTGGCTGGATGGGAACAAACTGACTTATCTTCCCGGGGTAGGACTCACAGAAATGTTTTCACTCACTGATCTGTCCAAGAACATTATCTTGAGATAATTTCCCTAAACCATCTGTCTTCTTACATTTCCATCAAATAAACCCACAGTCAGTCTGGAACACACACAGCTCACTATTTTCAAAAGGTTGAGGTTGCTGACATCTTGTTTTTTAAAAAGGAAGTCCGAAAGTGATTTTAAAAAGAATAGATTTTTCTAAAACATCAAATGTATAGATATAATTAGGCTTGATTCCTTCTCTAACCAAATGATCTGCTTGCAGAAAATGTGTCACAGCGTTAGTTCTACTGGCAGGCTGTTCAGCACATCAGCTGCAGTTACATGCTGGCTTTTTATTGGCAGTGATGCAAATAAAACCAAAACTGCTGCTCTACGTTTTCCTTCATGTCACAAAGATTTTTGTTTAAAACATGAAGAAACACCCAAGACTGACTTCAGCTTAAATAGAGGTAGAATAGTAATAACCACAAAGTAGTGACTGTACTTAAAAAATATTTACCTTTTTAAGTACTTTTTAATTTTATGTTAAATAGAAAATATTTCAGCTAAGGATCATTTAGTACTGCTTTCACACACTACTAATGTGAAAGTAGTTATTTTTCCCTGTATGCCCCCCTTTGTTTGTCCAGATGTTTGGGATGCTAAAACAGCTGGTTTACCTGGATGTGTCAAAGAACCACCTGGAAATGGTTGATGAAAAAATCTCCGACTGTGAAAATCTGCAGGACCTCCTCCTCTCAAACAACGCCATCACGCAGTTGCCCGGCTCAATCGGTAAACACTTTGTCTCTGTTGTTCACAAATATTCTGATAAAACTGTCTTAAATATACTCCTTTATTACACCTTCATTACTTCCATTTGTTTATAAACTGTTTTCTTCCAAATGTTGGGAAAAAAATAACTCATTAGATCTATTTATATATATATTTACCGGTATGTAACTAAATGTCTTTACAAGACAGTGGTGAGACCAGCTATGTTGTATGGTCTGGAGACAGAGACATTGACAAAAAGGAGAGAAATAACTGGAAGTAGCAGAAATGAAGATGCTGAGGTTCTCCTTAGGAGGGACAAGGATGGATAAGATTAGGAAGGAGATCATCAGAGGTACAGCACAGGACAACAAAGAGGAGATATATGGATGCCGTTAGAGAGGACATGAGGTAGTTGGAGTGAGGACAGAGGATGCAGAGGACAGAGACGGAGGAGGATGACTCGCTGTGGAGACCCCAACAAAGGGAACAGCTGAAAGAAAAAGAAGAAGATATATATATTTTAAAACTAAATCAAATTTACAACAGCGGGGATGCAGAGGTTGGAGAACGTGAGCCATGGATAGAAAGAGTTCCGGTTTGACTCCCCAGACCGACAACATCAAAATGTGGGTGGGATAGGAGAAGCACCCACATCTGCCTCCACCCTCATTTGCTCTGGGCCCTTGAGCAAGGCCCTTAACCCCCACCATCTGCTCCCCCAGGCGCCCTAGACAGCAGCTCTCTGCTCCACACAGAGGGCTGTGGTAGCTCGGTGGTCTGTGGCTGTTGTTAGGAACGGCTTCCGGCATTAAAATAACCGCCATGTCTTCTTGCGTATTAGTTTGCTGTGTTGACCCCTGAAGAAGGGAGCATCTGAAAGAAGAAGAAAATATTTTTTTCTTTAACTTAAATGGATGAAAAACTAAAACTCGTGACCTTGATCGTTTAAAAAATAATATTCCTTTATCCACCAATTTTCAGTCGGTTCATCTGGACAGTTTTTTTGTGCTGAACCGTTTCACCCTCCATCTAGAAGGCTTCATCAGTCAAGGAAGCACACAACACAAAACTTGATTCTTCCCCCAACAGCTTACTGTCCAGACGACCTGACTGAAAGATGTTGGATTGTATACCTGGATTATTGAGCATGGACTTTGTTGGTTTTGAACCAGTTTGACATGACTGTCGACAAGGGAGAGGGCCGACACCGGAGGAGGGGACGTGCCAAAGAGAGCATCTTAGCACCAACATAACTGGTTTGTTCCACTTTGGAGTAAGTTGTTGGGGGAAGAATCAGTTTTGTGTTGTGTGGTTCCTTGACTGATGAAGCCTTCTGGATGGAAGGTGAAACGTTTCAGCCCAAAAAAAACTGTCCAGATGACCTGACTGAAAATTGTTGAATTGTATACCTGGATTATTGAGCATGGACTTGGTTAATATTCCTTTAGCTCAGCCAGGGATCTGCAGTCTGAGGCTCTGGAGCCACATGTGGCTCTTCAGTCCCTCCACAGTGGAGCATTTAAACCTGAGTCAGAAAAATGATGAACCTGAGAAATGTTTATACATAATTTAACAAAAGGAAAAGGTTGTCTTCAGCTGTTTTTCCACTGATGTATTTTTAGGGCCTTAGAAAGGCAGAAAACACTGATGGAATCACAAAACTGGATGTTAAAAGATGTCTGGATAAGAAGAAAGCTAAGTTTATAGCAGAACAAGATCTAAACTAAGCTTGTGAATTAGGAGAGCACCTTTCCAGTACGTTTTGTCACCACAACTGACTCAGGCCGCAATAAAATGTGACAAACTGAAAAATTGAAGTGTCAAATCAAAACAATAGGGAAATGTGATAACCTTATCACTTCAACAATATCTTTAGTACAAAAACCTGTAATCAGATGCACAACTTATTTTACAAAACGACAAGAAGGTTATTATTTAAAAATGACCAACGGGCATACTTAAAATACCTGAATAAATAAAGCATGCACTTTTTTAGATGAAACTTGTATTTTTATATATGTGTTACATTTGATCAAAACTCATGAAATGTTATATATTAACCTGTTGAATTGTTAAAATGATATCAGTCCCCTATATAATAAGATGTTTTACATGAAAAATTGAACTGCATTTAAAGAAATACTGAATTAGAGGGGAAATGTTTTCATAGGGCCTTACAATTTCAGCAGCAGAGTGACTTTTAACTTCCTGAGACCTGAGCTTTGGTTTTCAATGCATTTTTCATATCTCCTAGATATTTGTGATTAGATGGATATGATTTGTGTATAAATAAAGCTTATTCTTTGAACAGGAAGTTGTATCTTGTTACATGGTTATGACATACTTTTGTTAAAAATGTAAAAAAAAGTCAGCAGATGGGGACAATGGGCTTATTTTACAACATAACACAACATTAACAAAGTCTAAAACATTATTGAACAGAGTGAAGTATAAAGTGCAGTATAAGGTGCAGCAAAGCCTAAATGTAACGTCCCCATATGTGGACGCAGGGTCTCAGGAGGCTAAAGGTACAAGTAGGGTGGACTTCCTGTAGGAAACCAGTTTCTATCAGTCATTCGCAGATTGGTGAATTTCCACTTTGAGAGACATAGTTTTCATCTGTCGATCAATTTATTTTATTGTGTACGTATACAGCTTTCTGTCATCTCAGCACTAGAATTTGACTGACTTCAGTTTCTAAACCTGTTCCTTTTAGCTTGTTGTTTATGTAACTTTATGACATACTGTTTATTAGTGTCCTGATAAGTTAATCTTATAAGAATCTGAAAAATAAAAATTCATTCATTCATTCATTCAACCTTTATTTATACAAGCTAGCCTCGTTGAGTCACGGGGACTCATTTACAAGAGGGACCTGTCTCACTCACACCAAACAACCATCCACTCTCACACTCACACCTAGGGTCAATTTAGAGTCACCAATCAGCCTAACAAGCATGTTTTTTGGTCTGTGGGAGGAAACCGGAGTACCCGGAGGAAACCCACGCATGCACGGGGAGAACATGCAAACTCCACCCAGAAAGGCCCCGGACCGGGATTTGAACCGGCAACCTTCTCGCTGAGAGGCAGCAGCTCTACCAGTTGTGCCACCGTGCTGCCCTAAAACTCTGCCTATAATAAAATCTTGCCACGTTAAGAACTTTAGATGAGTAAAGGCTATTGCTCTGTTCTGTAATTTTAAAGCTGTTTTTGATCAATCAAAAATTACGATCACATTTTTTCTATTTAATTACCAGCTACTTTAATCTGCAACTTGTTTTTTTATTTCTTAATTTAGCTACTTACCGTATTTTCCGCTGTACACATTGCACCACCCTGTAAGTCGCATCAGTCCAAATATGTCTAATAAAGTGGAAAAATACCTAAATCCGTCGCTTCGTGGTATAAGTTGCATCTACTATGCGTCACTGCTGACACATCACTTTTGTTACATGTCACCGCTGACAAGCTAGACACGTGGGCGGGTGCGCCAAAAATTGATTGGCTGCCAAATGGCTGCCGTGAGAGCGTGCACAGGAGGACTTTAACAAGAATTTAACAAGATTAACACTTAAAAACAATTATTTGTTGCTTGACATTATAGTAAAGGTGTCTCAGTTGGACTATTACTTAATAAAAATACTTTAAAGGTCCACTGACATGATTTTCTTACTATTCATAAAATTGCTCAAAATATATATATTTTAACATTTAAATACAGGTGGTCCCCGACTTACGAGCGAGTTCCATTCCTACGAGGTGCTCGTAACACGAAATCTCGTATGTCGGAACCCGAAACACATGTCGCTCGTAAGTCCGGATTTTTGGTCGTAAGTCGGAAAATGTATGCTAGCGCTACTACAAACACCCGTTTTTCAACACAAACATACATGCTAGTTCATAAACATGCACAGAACTTTGTTTACAAACGGTTAGCTAACACACTTTCATCTAAAAACACATACCAGTGCTGTATTTTCTGTATGTTCTTTACAACTTTACTGTTCGTTAGCCAGCTCGTAAGTCCGGAACCTCGTAAGTCGATGTGCTCGTAAGTCGGGGACCACCTGTATGTTAATTTTTGCAAACAAAATGATAAATCACTTAAATTTTGCTTTAAAAGTGATTTTGAACTTCAAGCCGTGTTTAATAATGGGAAATCCGATTACACGCTAACGCACCATCTGTGACGTAGTGAGAGGCAGAGGGCTCTGGTCTCTTTAATAGCGGACAATTTAAAACACGACGAATTTATCAATCTATGTGAAGATTTGAGCTATTTGTCTTCATTTTGGGAAGCAGAAAATAGTTTGGGTGATGGAACAAGAAACAACAGGATCTAATTTAGGTCTGATGCTGTATCAGACTTACCTTCATGTGGAGCTGCTCATACCCGTGCACCGTGACAAGCCCAGAGCTCTGCCTTTCACTCTGCACACTACGTCACAGATGGTGCGTTCGCGTGTAATCGGATTTTCCATGATTAAACACGGCTTGAAGTTCAAAATCACTTTTAAAGCAAAACTAAAGTGATTTATCATTTTGTTTGCAAAAACGAACATATTTAAATGTTAAAATTTATATATTTTGAGCAATTTTATGAATCGTAAAAAAATCATGTCAGTGGACCTTTAACATTCCAATCAGCTGTATTTCAAAAATATTCGTAGCCTCGGTGCTCCGGGAGCATGCAGACAGGGAGGAAATTAGAAAGGAGGAACGCTGCACGTGTCTTTGAAATTTAACAAGAAAACAATTGTTTGTTTGCTGGACATTATAGTAAAGATGTGTCTCAGTCAAATGTTTACTTAATAAATGCACTTTAATGGTCAAATCAGCTGCATTTCGCTGAGGCGGCGCAGCGAAATGAAGCTGATTTGACGGTTGCTCCAGGCATGATGCCGGAGCTGCACGAAGGTGGCAGGCTATAGCAAGATGATTGTGTCATTAATAGCCACGTTTACTTATTACATGACACAGCGGCATGTCATACTGCTGGAGTGCCATTTAGTGGCTGAAATTGGTAGTGTTATATATTTTCAGTCAGAATGAATGAAAACGGTCATATCTCAGCCAAAAATTGGTTTATAAAGATGGGGGGAAAAATCCATAAATAAGTTGTTCGGTGTATAAATGTTCAGTGTATAAATTGCAGGGCATGCAAATTATGCAAAAAATTGCGACTGATAGGCCCAAAAAATATGGTAATTTACTTATATCACAAATATGGGGAAGGCTCAGGCAGATCTGCATCGTCATCCGATGTCGCAGAGCGAAAAGGAGGAATCGGAAATATCCTCCCTCTGTCTATTCGTCCATTTGTCTGTGAATGTTGTGAGTGTGATAATTTGAAAATTAAATAAGGTACCGACTTCCATTTTGGTGTGTGGCTGCATGTAGGTGTAAGAGAAATAAAAAAATAAAAAAAATTGGGATGCCACATCAAAATTCAAGATCCACCACCATATAATGTACAACCAGCCCCAATAATTTGAGGAAACTATTCTTTTAAGCAATATAAAAACTAGAAAGGTTTCCTCAATGATTGGGGTGGCCAAAGATTAATCTATGGTGGACAAGGCTCCTCCATTAAACCTGGTGATGGATAAAACTGCTCCCTCCACTTGTCAGGATGTCACTCTGCACAGCCTTGGACAAGAAAAAACACTCTCTCTTCTTATACACAATGTAACACCTACCCACATGAACTGCACCAAAACATTAAGGTTTAATTGCATCCCGTGTTCAATTCCAGTTCAGAAAAGCACTCCTCTTGAAAACTACAAACATTCGCTATTCAAATCATTCAGCAATGGGGGACATCAACATACCTCTTGTTTTAACAGATGAGCATTAATTTCATATACAGAACTATTTTTCCCTTTTACCCTAGCACTTAAAGATAGAAATATACATAATTTTGTAAATTTCAATTTTTTTTTGTTTATTAGATGTTCTATGAACTTACTGGTAATTATGCATCAGTTGTGTTATCTTTAATTTATAGAGGAAGTTGACGTCGTAGTATTTATTTACAGTTTTTTTTTTTGTGTGTGTTTTCTTTTTGTTTTAGTAGGCGAGATTTCCCTTTTAGATGTAAACATTTAAGAGCCCTGATCTGGTCAGGTTTGTTCTCTTGAAGCCAATGTGATCAGTCATGTGGACAAAATGTTGGCAGCAAATGAATTATTTTCAATATTATTATTATTATTATTATTATTATTAATAAATAAAAATTTTGTCGAATTCAAAATTTGAACACTAATCATGAGTTGATCCACACAAATGGACAATGAATAACTGGGAATAGGTGAATAAAACTTGGACTACATTTGCTTGAAAATGATCTTTTGACATATTGTTCAAACACAATGTACACATTTAGAACTACTTTGTTGTTCATTCCCTGGACAAAATAAGTTCAGACCAGGAACACAAAATCAGCGGAGCCAATGTAGATCCCTGTCATTATCTGGGTTGTATTGATGTCAGTTCTAATGAATCTAATCAACTTCTCTAATGGATACTCCTTTAGTGGTTAAACAGTGATTGAGAATCAATAATTGCACTAGGTGATTGTTTAGTCTAATCCAGTTTGTGTTCTTGTGTTTTTAGGCTCCTTGAAGAAACTGACGGCGCTGAAAGTGGACGAAAACCAGCTGATGTACTTACCAGACTCCATCGGGGGGTGAGTGTTGGAGCAGCAGCTTTAATGCCAGTGGATTATTTTTATTATGCATCAACTGATCACAAATCCTGGCTAAATCTGATGTAATACAGAACATTATGATCTATGGTATGTTTTGGTTTATGCTGAACGTATTCTGAAACGTGCTGATAGTCAAAGATTTGTGAACAGTGCTGAATAAAATGGCTTCTATTTTGTGGAGGAGCTAATGCTTAATAAGAATGACGTGATTGTCCCTAGATGTAGTACTTGTGGATCCAATCACCTAACTTTTCTCAGGCTGATCATGTGCACAGCAGACAGGTAAATCCAGCTACATGCAGCTGCTGAATACTGAGTGTGCTTGGATTACATGCTGAACATTTATATACCGGTACTCTGAATCACTTTGAAAAGATTGGCCTTTATTTATTTAAAAACATTTCACTTCCACATCTGAAAGTTATATCTTTATTTGTATATTTTCTTAAATGTTTTTAAACATTGTAAATTATCACTATACAGTATATCAGAATACAGGTGGTCCCCGACTTACGAGCACATCGACATACGAGGTTCCGGACTTACGAGCTGACTAACGAACAGTAAAGTTGTACAGAACATACAGAAAATACAGCACTGGTATGTGTTTTTAGATGAAAGTGTGTTAGCTAACCGTTTGTAAACAAGTTTCTGAGCATGTTTATGAACTAGTATGTACGTTTGTGTTGAAAAACGAGTGTTCGTAGTAGCGCTAGCATAAATTTTCCGACTTACGACCGAAAATCCGGACTTACGAGCGACACGTGTTTCGTGTTCCGACATACGAGATTTCATCTTACAAGATAGTCGTGGTAACGGAACTCGCTCGTAAGTCGGGGACCACCTGTACATTTCTTTGTGTATGTTAACACATTATCCAGCTCGCCTCCAAGTTGTGAACAGTTGACAGCTCAGCTCATCTCTTCACCTGGCCAAAACATGTGGCCGCAGATCAGATGACATGACTACAAAGTCAATCATCAATCTACAACCTAGGGCATCCTGGTGCCAAGTGCACTTATGGACGTCCATATGTTGGAACATGATTTTTATGATAGACAGACTGTAACTAGCACAGAAGTCCAACAACAGAACCCCACTTGGGTTCAGATCAGAAAGACCTTTTCTCCCAATCACGCCCCTCCAGGTCACACCATTGCAATTTTACATTGCAATTTTATATTGCAAAATAAAGGAGCCCCAAGCTGGACAACCTTCCAGCATCTCATTTAAGGACTCCAAGAAGGCTGGGTACTCTGAACTGCTGTTTGCGCATAGGCACAACCAACTGTCAGACCCTGTCCCTCCACCCGAAGGCGCAGGGAAGCTACGGTACCCTCTCATCTACAGTACTGGGGAAAACTGCAACACACAGGCACCAAGTGGGGCAGCTAAAGGTAGATCCACACCAGCTCGGCGCCTCTCACCATGAGCAAATCCAGAGTAGTATAAAGTCCAGCCACTCTCAAGGAGAATGATTCTGCAGCCCATGCTGTGCATGGAGGTGAGCCCAGCTATATCTGGTCAGTACCTCTCAACCTTACGCAAAAGGCTCCTTACCCGCCAGAGGTGTGATGTTCCATGTTCCACAAGCCAGTTTTGGTAAGCCAGGGTCAGTTTTTTCCAGAATTGAAAGAGTATAGAAAACAGAAAATAAACGTATGGAAAAACTTGTCTGTTTTCAGACTTTTTTCCTTTAAAAATTCAGATTTTTAATTTTTAAAAAAAAAATTTTTTAAATTGTTTAAACTGAGTTATTGTTAAATAGTTTTTTATTATAAAAGATGTGCATGGTTATAGTTTTAGTTAACATCTGGAACATTGTTTTAACCTAGCTAAGTTTAAAAATGTGCTTTATGACCAAAGGACAACAAAAATCTCTTAACAGGGCCAGTTCGACTTAATTATTGGGATAAAAGGGTCTCCGATTGAAACATTTAGCCTTTTTTGTGACACAAGATCCTCTGTTTGTCAGCATGACCTTTGACTTAATACAATTAAAAAAGGTGCGTTGGGATCCATTATAGTCAAAAGGTGCTCTGTTTGTGAACTAGTAAAAAGGACCAGTTTTAAGAGAACTTGTTTAACTTTCCTTAAGCACCATTACTAAAATCCTGTTTTTCATTAATCTTTTTCAAGTGTTATTTTTATATGATGATGTTAAGGTCCAGTGTGAGATTTCTCAATGACTACCTTATTTTCTGGAATATAGGTCGCACCGGAATATAGGTCGCATTGTCCAATTATTGCCCAAAAATTGGAAAAAATCCATAAACGGGTCGCACCTGAATATAGGTCGCACCTACGTCACCGCTGACGTAACGCGTCACCGCTGAGTCAACCCGGAAATGTGGACCGTGTTTAGCTCTGCTGCAAATGTCTGCCACAGGAGCGCACAGCAAGGCTTTTAAGAAGATTAACACTTAAAAAACAATTATTTGTTTGATAAAAATTATAGCAGATATGTGTCTGAGCTGAACTTTTCCTTAATAAATGAACGTAATTGTGAAATGAGCTGGATTTTAAAATGTGTTTTGCCGAAAGTGAAAAAAAGCCATAAATAGGTCGCACCTAAATATAGGCCGTAGGGCAGGGGTCTGCAACCTTTTTGAAACTGAGAGCTACTTCGTGGGTACGGAGTCATACAAAGGGCACCAGTTTGATAAACTCTTCAGAAATAACAAAGCGTAAATTGAAAAAAATGTATAATAAACATATTTCTAAGAACATATTTTTAAGATAGACATTTTAAAATATATATAAATACAAAAAAAGAATAACAACTTAATAAAATGAAATTTTAAATGCAGCTTAGTAGTGAGTTGTGCTATTTTTAGAACAGGTCAGAGGGCACCTCAAATAGTCCTTGGGGGCACCCGGGTGCCCGCGGGCACCATGTTGGTGACCCCTGCCGTAGGGCATGCAAAAATGATAAAAAGCAGCGACCTATATTCCGGAAAATACGGTACTTCTCACCCCTGGGCCTAATTCATTCTGTATATAAATACAGATCACTTGCTGTATGTTGCACAACGTTTGCAACTTAACATCTGCATGTTTAGCTGTAAAGCTTTTCTCTGTTACTTAACTGAAACAATTTCAGCAGTTTGTTTGATTGACACATAATGTGTTTCTAAAACAGACAAAAAGTCTGAAAATGTATGGAATTGTGAAATGTGTAGGAAAATAAATGTCTATCTTCCTATTAGACTGACGTCTATTGATGAGCTGGACTGCAGTTTCAATGAGATCGAAGCCTTGCCCTCCTCCATCGGTCAGTGTGTCGGCATTCGCACCTTTGCTGCAGATCACAACTTCCTTAGCCAGCTTCCCCCTGAGGTGAGCATGTTTGTTGCTATATTAAGTGTCTGTGGGTTTGCTCAGTTTGCTGTGCTGGCTCATGACTCAGGAATCATTGGCTTGTTCTTGTCACAGCTGGGCAACTGGAAGAACGCAACTGTGCTGTTTCTGCATTCCAACAAGCTGGAGTCTTTGCCTGAGGAGATGGGGGACATGCAGAAGCTCAAAGTTATCAATCTGAGCAACAACAAGTGAGTCTTGACTGACTCTTAGGTGAAAAAGCAAAAGTTCATTTGATTTTTTCTTTTCTTTTATTCTTATTTATTTCATTTCATCTGTTTCTGTTGTAGTCTGATATATTTTTTGGTTTTTTTATTTTAATTTAAATTTTTTTAAAGATTTGTCCAAGTAAAACAATACAAGGCATCATAATAAGGTTGAGGAAGTTTTTATGATATTTCAGTTGCATTTAGGGGGTCCCCGACTTACGAGCGCTCTGACATACGAGGTTCCGGACTTACGAATATGCAGCTCTTAAAATTTTTATTTATTTTTTTATAAATGAATACATGTACAGTACTGTACAGTCACCAAGCACTTAGCCTATCCTAACACAGTTTTTAAAGATGGAGTGAGTTGAATTGTCTCCCTCCTCCCTGCAGGCTCCATTCCCATAAAGGGAGCTAGCTCCCTTTATGTGAAAGGGAGACAATTCAACTCACTCCTTCATCTTTAAAAACTGTGTTAGGATAGGCTAAGTGCTTGGTGACTGTACAGTACTGTACATGTATTTATTTATAAAAAAATATATATATATATATTTTTGTGATCCTACTTACGAATTTTCGACATACGAGCGGCCCGTAGGTACGGAACTCACTCGTAAGTCGGGGACTATCTGTATTGAGAAAACAGTTAAAATAAAGGCCTTGCATTTTCTTGAAATAATCCATATCAGTGTCTTTGATGCCAGACATTTAGGCTCAAGTCGATCTGAGAAATGAGGAGTTTAGCTGTTTTGGTCAAAGCTTCAAAATAAAAATACATGCAACATTATAAAAGCTTTTTTATATTGTGTTGTGATTGACTCTTAGCTACTACATCAATGTTTAGATAAACATTTGTAGGAGTAATAGAGTAGTATCTGTAAAGATAGGTGTGTGTATATATATATATATATATATGTATGTATATATATATATATGTATATATATATATATATATATATATATATATATATATATATATATATATATATATATATATATATATATATATATATATATATATATATATATTTTTTTTTTTTCTTCTTTCGGCTTTTTCCCTGCGTTAGGGGTCACCACAGCGATCTAGTCGCATGAAGATTTGGCAGTTGTTTTTACGCCGGATGCCCTTCCTGACACAACCACAGACCACCGAGCAACCACAGCCCTCTGTGTGGAGCAGAGAGCTGATATCTAGGGTTCCCGGGGGAGCAGATGGTGTGGGTTAAGGGCCTTGCTCAAGGGCCCAGAGTGGGGAAGATGAGGGTGGAGACAGGTGTGACTGCTTCACTTATCCCACCCACATCTTTGATGTTGTCGGTACCGGGGCTTGAACCGGCGACCTTCCGATCACAAGCGCACCTTCTTAACCTCTGCGCCACCACTCCCCCTGTATATATATATATATATATATATATATATATATATATA
>JBBPBX010035797.1:4504-24340 GCA_038048925.1 Garcialebias charrua | reverse complement strand
CAGCCTAACCATGCTCTGAAAGGAACAACTATTCCAACAATAACCTACATAAAAGAAACTTAAATTAAAAAGACAATCTCTCCATTTCTAAAATATCTGCTGAGGTTTTTAATATTGTTTTGTGACAAGTCAATATATTCTTATAATAATTTAAATATTTTAAAGTGTTAATGATGACACTGCAAACTGCGTGCATTCAAAGCAGCAGACTTTAAATCTATCTGTGAAACAGGCAAATGTTATTTTTCTGCAGAAGTTTTTCTGAGCTGCAGCAGTTTATACTACAACATGTGAGAGATAATGAGCTCTTCTAGGCGACAGGCAAAAAAAAAAAAAAAAAAATAACAAACAAGAATTTATAATTCTAAGAGCGAACTTTTGCATTTTCTTTCCCAAATAATAGAGTTAAGGAAAGGTTTCTTTGATTCCGCCCCCCAAGGAGGAAAACAAGTACAACTAATGTTCCTGGATTTATCACCAGTCCCTCTCTCAGACTTCTTACCAGTTGCCAGTCAAGAAATCTCCGTTAGAACTGGTAACATTTTTTTTTAATCAAATACAAAAGCTGAGTGGGTTTCACACAGACGGGCCTAAAAAAACGAACAAGTGTAATAAAAAGTAAAAACTAAACTAAAGCTTTAGTGGTACTCCTGAAAAATGTCTCAGCCATCATCTTATTACAACACAGTTCATGAGCAATTTTAAATGTCTTCGTTGCAGCAGTAACCCTACATGCACGTCAGAGCAGATACAGCTTTCCCTGCTTTTTGTAATAAATAATAACCTTGTTGTGGTGCAGTTTATTGGCTCAGACTTCTGTTGATGGTAATTGATAGGAGTCGTGGTCTGTTGAACCCCCAGGCCTTCCTCACTCACACCTGTTCTGCTGCTTGTCCGGCAGGCCGCACGCTGTTTTCACACCTGGTCAGCCTGTCAAACAGTTCTGTTCAAAGTGCTGCTCCCGGGCCATCCGGTCTCTCTTTAACGTCATCAAGACGACACAGACAACACAGATTCACCTTGACACTGGACCCTGCCGTCGCTGAGAGGCTGAAGGAAGGAAGCTGTGAAGTACTGGACATGTGATATCGACCGCAACTCTTCATGCCAGAGACTGAAACTAAAGCCAGCTGAAGGTAAGAAAGGATGGACTTACAGCCATCTTGTCCAAACCTCGTAAATGTGCAGCATCTCCCAAAGATCAGTGCTCAGAACATGTGTTTAGGATGACTCTCAGCTACTACCACACCAAATCTCAGCTCAATATCTGTAAAACTCATAAGCATTCTTGTGACTGCAACATTTATTTAGCTGTGGCAGCCATTTTGAATAGGATCAAATCCAATTGTTAAAGGTATGGTCTGCGATTTCTTGAACATTCTGGGACTTAGAAATATTTTCATTGCAGAAAAGCATTCTGCTCCCTCCCCCTCAGAGCTATATATGGCTCAGAGGGGGAGCCACAGTCCGTGCTTCTGCTGAATTTTAGTTCTGCTCCGCCCCCTGCTGTGTGTCTGCTCGGAGCGCTTCAATATTCTGTGATTATATGTTATAAAAACCTTTTAAAAATATAATAAAACCATAGAGCACTTGTCCAACAACACAAAAACCAGCAGAAATCATCAGAGCTTCACGAAGCAACGTTGGACATGATTTAATTCGCTCGTGACTTCCTCTTTCTGTCAGTGCAGGTTTGGAATGCTCCGCCTCCACTACATGTCCTGTCTGCGCTGCAAAGTTCTGTGATTATATGTTAATAAAACCTTTTAAAAATATTATAAAACCATGGAGCACTTGTCCAACAACACAAAAACCAGCAGAAATCAGCAGAGGTTCACGAAGCAACGTTGGACATGATTAATTCGCTCGTGATTTCCTCTTTCTGTCAGCGCAGGTTTGGAATGTCTGGAATGCTCCGCCCCCACTCCATGTCCTGTCTCTGCGCTGCGAAGTTCTGTGTTTATATGATAATATAACTGTTTAAAAAATATAATAAAACCATGAATCACTCGTCCAACAACACAAAAAGACCCTGTAATCAGCAGAGCATCACCAGCCAATTTGGACATGATTTAATTCGCTCGTGAGTCGTGACAAATCCATTTCCTCATTCCTGTGAGTGGAGGATGAAGCGATCACTTGACTTTTGGCAAAAAAACTAAATAAAAGTCCAGCTCTGGGATGAAGAAGGGATATTTAATACATTTGTGTCACATAAAAAACAGTCCTGCATCGCTTTGCAATCCTTTGAATGAGAACGAGCCGCTGAGGCTGTGACAGGCGGGGGCGTGGGTTGGGGCGTGACAAACAACTCTGTTTTTATTGGCTGGTCATTGTCCGGGTCACTCTGTGTTTTCAGTGTTTTTATAAATGCTGATAGAGAAGCAAGGGGACTATAGTTTTTTTCAGAGATTACTTTGTCTAACATCAGTTTGTCAGTAGATAGTGACAGAGTGAAGAAATATGTTAAAAATATATTGTTTGAAAAGTTACAGACTACATTACAATGTTACATACCCCAGCTTTAAGGAGTTGTAGATGTCTTCTGAAAAATGACCTTCTCAAGGGTTATCAAAATCTGAACAGTGGTTCATGAGATATTTTGCTAATACAAGAAACCATCAAACACACAAGAAACCATCAAACACACACACACAGGCTAAAATAATAGCACATCTTTGTGTGTGAGGGCAGGCGATGAAAATGCTAACACTCTGTGGTCAGTGAGAGGTAAATGATTGTTCTAAAAAATTTATTCACGCCATTTATTTCCACTGTATAAACCTTTTCTAGTTGTTGAGCAGGAAAACAAAAAGTGTTCCAGTCAAGGGCAAGAGCAGCAAATAACGATTCAGATCTCAGAAAAAATAAGCTCAGAGAAGATTCGAAACTCATACGAATGAAGTCACCACAGAGTTAAACAGTGAACTTGTTCATGTTTTAATGAACAGAAAATGTATTGAGCTGAGCTCAATGCTATGCAAAGCACATACTATATCAATGCTATAGCATCTGCACTGGCCTTCAGACAGTACTGTGCAGCAATATTCATTGATTTAGCAAAACCTTTTGGCTCAGTTGATCATTCCATCCAACTGAAGCAACTTGACCGTATTAGAATTTCGAGATGGCCACCAACATGGTTCCATAATTATCTTTCAAGTAGGTCGCAGCAAGTGAAAGTTGACTCTCATACTTCACAATTTCGTCCAGTTATGTCAGGTGTACCCCAAGGCTCTATTCTTGGTCCAACTCTTTTCTCCATTTTTATAAATTAAACCTCACATTCTGCTAGTGAGGCCTCCTTTCATTTATATACTGATGACACTATTCTATTTGCTTTCGGTTCTACTCCGGATGAGGTTGTTAAGTCCCTTGTGGTTTTCTTGAAATCCAGCAGGCCTTCTCTGACTTAAATGTGTCCCTAAATGCCAAGAAAACTAAATATATGTGGTTCAGTCATGGAGGAGGAACCATACCCACCTCGGTGGACTTCACAACTGTAAACGGTGATATTATGGAAGAGGCAATGGTTTATAAATAATTGGTCATTTGGATTGATGGTGCGCTGTCCTTTTCACATCATGTTAATGTTGTGCAATCTAAGGTTAAAGCTGCAGTCTGTAGTTTTTTGAACACACTGGAACTTAGAAATTTTTTGAACAGAGACACGTTTCTGGTCCCTCCCCCTCAGAGCCATATATGGCTCTGCTCCCCCTTGCTCTGCTGAACTTCAGCTCAGCTTCCTTAGCTCCGCCTCCACTGCATGTCCTGTCGCAGCCGCTGCAATTTTCTGTGTTTATATGTTAATAAAAGGTTCTAAAAAATAAAATAAAAACATGGAGCGCTGGTCCAGCACACCAGAACACCAGGAAATCTGCAGAGCCTCGCGCAGCCACGTTGAACCCGAGTTTAATTCGCTCGTGACAAATTCATTCATTTCCTCATTTCAGTCATGGAGTCAGTGGAGGAGGAAGCGATCACTTGACTTTTGGCAAAAAAAAAAAAGAAAAGTCCAGATCAGGGATGAAGAAGGGGAATTTAATACATTTGTGTCACATACAAAACAGTTCTGCATCGCTTTGCAATCCTTTGAACGAGAACGTGCGCGGCCGCTGGGGCTGGGACAGGCGGGGGCGTGGGTTAGGGGCGTGAGAAGCTCTGTTTTTATTGGCTGGTTAAAAACTCTGTTTTTATTGGCTGGTTAACGGCGGGTCACTGTGGGTTTTTAGAAATGCTTTTAGTACCACCTGGAGAAGCAAGGGGACTATAGTTTTTTTCAGAGATTACTTGTCTAACATCAGTCTGTCAGGAGATAGTGACAGAGTGAAGAAATATGTTAAAAATATATTTTTAGAAAAACTACAGACTGCAGCTTTAAGGCAAGACTTGGTTATCTAAAAATTTCAAATTATTATGCATTTGGCTGTAAAATGCACCATTGTTGGAAAAAAAACCTATCTGTTGGGTTGTGGAGACATAATTTACAGACATGCTTGTAAGGGTGTCCTTCGTAAGCTGGATACAATTTATCACTCTGCTTTGTTACAAATGCTCTTTATAGAACACATCATGGTCTCCTCTTATTAAATACAGTAGTCTTCTCTACATACTCGTCGAGAAACTCATTGGTTTACCCTCATCTATAAAACGTTGCTGGGTTATTCACCTCCATATTTAAAGGAGCTGTATGTAACTTTTCTAACAATATATTTTTAACATATTTCTTCACTCTGTCACTACCTCCTGACATACTGATTTTAGACAAGTAATCTCTGAAAAAAACTATTGTCCCCTTGCTTCTCTAAAAGCATTTCTAAAAAGCCACAGTGACCCGCCGTTAACCAGCCAATAAAAACAGAGTTTGTAACCAGCCAATAAAAACAGAGCTTGAATTTGAATCAGCCAATAAAAACAGAGCTTGAATTTGAATTTCAGCAGAGCAAGGGTAACAGAGCCATATATGGCTCTGAGGGGGAGGGACCAGAAACGTGTCTCTGTTCAAAATTTTCCTAAGTTCCAGCGTGTTCCAGAAATTACATACTGAACCTTTAACTCAGCTACTGCAACTAGCACCTGTTTCGACGTATAACACCCGATCCTCTCAGTATTTGTGGTTCACTACTCATAAGACGAAGTCTGACTTTGTCTCTGCTGCTCCAACTGACTGGAATCTGCTTAAAAACAACTTTGAGTCTGACCTCACTTGTTAGTTTCTAGTTTTAAAATTGTTTCAAAGCCATGTTAAAAGATACTTGCAAATGTTTTCATGCTTAGTAGTGTCGTTAAACTTTGGCAAAGAACTGTTAATGTAATGTGCGATTTCGTTGTTAGTTTTTAACTTCTATATTTTATTGTTTTATCTAATGGTATTATTTCCCTTCCCTTGACGCTCAAGTGCCTGTTGGTGCTGCCAGACCAGCACTTTAAATAAGAAATTGTTCTTAGCGTTTATGCTTGATTAAATAAAGGTGAAATGAAAAATGAAATGAGTGTGGCTGCCTTGCTTTTTTTATTCATTCTGATCTAAAAAATCTAAGTCTGGTCCTCTGGACATTCAAAAAAACAAAACAAAAAAAAACAAAAATTGTAGAAACGTTTCGTCTTTCATCTGAAAGACTTCCTCAGTCTGAGGTGCTGTGTTCAGCTCAGTCTTATAAATAGAACCCTCTCACAGTGTTACACAACCAGTTGGCTGATGACAGCCGAAACCAGCTGCTCACATGATCAAGGAGGACCATCAGCCTAACGATGGATCGTTAGCACCCTGATGGTTGTTTGCTATTCACAGAGGGCTGAGTGATACTAGCAATAACAGCATTGTAAGAGGGGGACAGTTGAACCCGGAGGCCTCCACCTCTGTTTAATGATGGACGGTTTCTTTTCACAAAGATGGCCTCCTTTACTCCTCTCTCAAACCATCGTTCCTCTCTATCAAGGATGTGAACATCTTCATCCCTGAAAGAGTGACCGCTGGCCTGGAGATGAGTGTAGACCGCAGAGTCCTGACCTGATGATGTTGATCTTCTGTGCTGGGCCATCCTTTTGGCCAGTGGCTGTTTAGTTTCCCCGATATAAGACTGATCACAGCCCTCCTGACACTGAACAGCATACACAATATTACTCTGTTTGTGCCGGGGGACTGGATCTTTGGGATGAACCAGTCTTTGCCGTAATGTATTTTGGGGTTTAAAAGCCACTGGGACGTTGTGTTTAGAAAATAAACGTCTCAATGTCTCTGAAACTCCTGCAACATATATGACCACTGGTCTGGGTCTGGGTTCCAGCTGGGACCAGACTTGGCTTTTTTAGATTTTTCTACCTGGATTATTGAGCATGCATCAGGGTATTCATTCTGATATTTTGTGTAATAAAAAGCAAGAGGAATACGTTTTTTCCTTGACAAACTTTATTTGTTCTTGCCCTCAGTTTGTGCCTTCATTGATGTTTTACTCCTGTCACATTGTGTTATTTAAATAAAGACCTTATGGTTTTTCATAATACGCCCATGTACTAAGAAGAGCTGAGTCCTGGATGTTCAGCATTACTCTTTTTAAAAACAAAGTGGCTCTGAATTCTCTTCCTTTGTCATATGTTCGGTGCTCTATTTTCAGTACTAGCTCAGATATATTAAAACAAAAACCTAATCCTTTACCACCAATCCAATCTGTCCACTTCACATGTTGCCTGAACAGATTAAAAGTCTCATATTCAGTGGAAAACGTATGTTTTTAGGACAATAGCTTTGCAAAAGTGTTCACAGTGTGTTAAGCCACTAGCCGTTGCCTGTGGACACACAGTTAAAAGTCTTTCCTTAGCATTCATTAACATATATTTTAAGAGACTCTTCAGCAAAAGGTCCAGAAGTTGATTAAAGACATGTGTGCTTGAAGGCAGGAAGAACAAAGGTTGACTGAGCTGTAAGGGGAACACAGTATCTGCACAGCTGCCATTAAAAACTGTAATATCGGTTTAGCCTTCTAGACCTCAGCCATCAATAAGAAGGTCTTCATGACTGACAAAGGCAAACAGGCAAACAACAAACAGCTCACAGGCACAATCCTACCTGATAAGGCCCATAACCTCGTTCACTCCTGACTGAAGACGCTAATCGAGTCAGGCTGACATCATGAACTGAGATAAAGCCAGTAAATACCATTTTTTCCCCCACATGTTCAATAATTATAGCTCTCTAATCCACCAATTGCCAGAGTCTAAGGGTGAAGACACTGCTTCAAGATAAGACTTGGGATGTTCATTATTGCAATCACAGAGAAGGTGTTCCTTTTTTTATTCTTTGTACATTTGGAGCAAATTCCCGCTTTTCTAATTTTATGTTGCTGCCAGTTTTGATTCCTCGTGTAGCAACACAGACGGGGGAAAAAATGGAATTTGTTTTGTGCTCAGCCCAAGCAGCTCATACTAATAGGTCTTGCAGGAGTTGCTGCTTGTTGGACTATTTTGGCTTTGCTGAATTATGTATTCAGAGCTTTACTCTCGACTCCAGAGGAAATAGCAACATGCACAACTATTGACTGGTTTTGCCAGGACTTTCTTCTCACATTCTCGATACAACAACTTCAGCATGTTCTGAGTTCAGCGCCTGTACAAACAAGTGTCTCTTTCACTCACTTCTCTGCCGCCTGTGTTGTGTGTAATTTTGCACTGTCATAACTGATATCCATCACAGTCTTGCTGATCGCTGCTTTCATAGACTAACAATCATCAGATTTGCTCATGTCACCTTGTTGACAGAAAAACAAGATCCTCAATTTTATCAGCATTGTCAGTTCAGCAGTCATCCCACAGAAGCGGCACAACGGATGCCCTTGACTACAAAGGGGCTTTTGGGTTTTGACTGTTTTTCATGTGTTCGTTTACTGCATGCAACCCACACAAGTAAAACTTGCAATGCTGTTTATTTTTATAACCCATCTCACAGTATCTTTTTAGTCAAAATACATATAATTCTGTGCTGACTTACTGTGTTTGCTGTGTGTTTACAGTGTTGGCTATATCACACCGCTCTCTAAAGTATCATTTAAGCCACTGGAGTGAGGGCAGAGTTGGGTGAGGTGTTCTCTAAGTGATGGCTAAGCTCTCCATCCCACTTTCCTCAAGATGGACAGAGGGAATATCCTTCCTCCAGAGTGATTGATCGCCTGCACTTAGCTGTTCAGGCAGATTATCATTGAAAAAAATTGGAAATGTTCAAGTCAGTGTGTGTCCCAGCTGGTTCTAAGGTAATGTAATTTCTTAATAAGTAGGGGAAATGTGTGTACGCTTATTTGGCATTCATACTATTATTTTCACCTGTTTCTTTTAGTTTTCCGTACACTTTTTATTTATTTATTTTAGCCCTTCATATATCTTAATGTTTAGTTTAGTTTATACGTTTATTCATTTAATTTCAATATAAAAAAACACACAAATACAATTTCAGAAACAAATGAATAAAATACCTATAAAATGAAAGGCAGCAGAAGAAGAATGAAATCTTATAATTTCTGCCCCTTCTTAACAAAATCAATTCAAACAATCAATTCAAGCAACAATCATAAATAATACAGCAAAACAGATAAATTGTCACAATTATTCATTATAGTTCATTAAATATTAACTAACTTATATGTATTTTATCAACAAAATATTCTTGATCTTTTTCTTAAATATGAATAATGATTTCAATAATGTTCAGCTGTTTCAAGAAATGTGTGCGATGACCTTTGGTTTTTGTAACCTTTATCATTTACTAGATACCGGTATTTACCATTATTAACATTTTCCCCCAAAGAAAGACATATCTTCAATTCTTAAAAAATATCATAACATAAATGTAAAAACATTTGATACATGGGCTAATTTCCATCAGTCCCTCTCAGGGATGTCAAACTCATTTACGAAAGGAGGCCAAAATTAAAACCTTTTTCAAACTAAGGGCCATTTTCAGAAACTACATTAACTCAAGTTAGATACCCAACATCTTTTCTTGGTTGCAGGTTCCTCAATAAGAGTTTGATTGGTCGCATTTGATGTTCTCTGTTGCACTTTTGACATCATGATCAAAGATTACTGAAAAAATTCTAGTGATAAAAGTATTTTACTTTTAATGTACGTTTCATCTTGGGGGCCAGATAAGATGTCAACGAGGGCCACAGTTGGCCACCAGGCTTTGAGTTTGTCACATATTCTCTAGACAATAAACAAATACCACCAGTAAACATCCAACATCGATGAAACAACTACATGTGTAAAAGATAGATTAGAAACACACTCCTGCGTTATTTAGTTATATTATTGATCGCCTGATAAAATGTAGTGATTGCAGTGCTGAGTAGATTTTAGCCATTTCTTAATGAAATATCCATTTGTTCTAATGCATCTTTTAGATATTACCACTCTGCTACTTATTTAGCCTACTGCAACATTTAGCTTTTGGCTGGCCTTTTGATATTTTAAGCTCGACTTCTCAGCTTCAGCCTCTTTAGCAAGTTTTGGCAGCATCGAGCTTTCACGCTGCTTTTTCAACCCAATTTAATTACGGTAGTTTAAATGAGTATTCAAAGGTACATTTTAAAAGCACTCAAGTTAAAATTAATTATTTGTAAACAGACAATCCTAATTGTATCAACTGATATGTTCCTAATAGCAGCAATTCTCAAATGTTAACGTAAACTAGACTTCTCTGAATAAGCAACAAACCCTTTTCAGATTTTTTAAGAAATGTGCATTAAATCAAATATCAGAGGGAGAATAACTAATGAAGAAAAATAGGTATAATTATATGTTTAAAACACAAAATGTAATTAAGGAATGCATTTGAGGTTGATAATAACTATAAGACAACCATGTCTCTATGTCAGAGGCATCAGAGTATAATAATATCAAGACAAGTGGACTGTGGTATTGTGGATTCAGGAATCGTGGATTCAAAAGAACATTTTTACAGATGACTTGCCAGATGAAGTCAAGGATGACTATAGTTAATGCAGTATGGTGCAATACTAACACCATCTCCAGCCATGTTACTGACTTCTCTGTTGTGATATGGACATGATTTAACAGAGCTGCACACAGAGATTGCTCTGGGTTTATAGGGCAGCCGATACGACACAGCAGATTGCAGCACAAACACCATTTTACACATGAACAACAATAAACGTGAAGGTTAGAACAGCAGCAGAATGATCAAAAGTGGGCCACAAATTTATAATGATTTGTTGGCACGGCTGACAGAACATCAGTTCGTCTGGCCACGAGCGGTCACAGCTAGGAGGCTACAATCAAATGGCCAAGCTCAAGAAAAAAAAAATGTGTGAAGAGGAGTTTGCTGCTGTTGTGAGTCAGTGTGGTTCAGCTGACAGCTTGGAAATATAACACAAACCAAGGACAGCAAAACAAAATGCTTCATGCTCCACTGTGAAGCTTGAACATCTCCATTTTACACCCTTGGGAAATGACATTTACCTTTTCTTTGGCTACCAATCCCTCAGATTCGTTTGCACATGTTACAAATGTTATGCGAACAATGTCCAATTAGGTCAGGTAAAAATATCAGTCAAATAAATCATGTTCTCTGCACGACTGCGAAAGCAATACACATTACAGCCTGTCAGGGTGTAGAAAACATTTACGACTCCCATGGGGAACACAGACCGTGTACTTCATTATTCTCCTTTTGAAAAGAAAGAAATTTTAGCGATCACACTTTTTTCACCCATTAACCTACAAATGCTATTGTTTTTTTTTTACTCAAGCATTATATATGATTTTTAAATATAATACTGCATTAATATCTAGGCCAGGATTCAAGGCGAAAAGCAGAGTTAATGAGCGTCTGGTGAATATGGTTCATGAACCCCACATCCTACTCACCTGATTCCCCACTTCTGCTGTTCTCTATACCTAAATCTGTCGCCTTCTGGAGCCGGCTGGCCGTATGACAACTAGAATGGTGAAGTTTATCGCAAGTCATTTTTCATTGTGTGAAATGACTCCAATAAAATCTTGATTGGAGTCTGTGTCAGACTGTCACATCAAGTGGCAAAGTGAAGCGCTGAGATTTAAATAGAAAGGGCATGTGAAATCAGAGATGCTTAAGGTTAACTCTGGTCATAAAAGCCCTAAATCAGTTATCGGAAAGACCATTTTGAAATTGAGAAATGTCAATAGGCTGTTGCTACTGTAGAGCAGTGTCCATGTGACGTGTGCATTTAAAATGTGAGCCACACTAAATCTTAACTGAGCATCTCACTGGGCTGCTGTTGTTGATAATGAAACAATATGCACATGGGTGCCTCCAAAATGTCTTGAAATGTTCAAGCAGCTTCTAAGTTTCCTTGCCATACAGGCCAAACATACAGACTTATTGCTTGCATCTTGAACCTTTCACTTCATCACAGCTCATGCTCAACAATCCAGGGTAAAACATCCAACAAAGTTAAGTCAGGTCCTCTGGACAGTTTGTGTCGAAATGTTTCGTCTTTCATCCAAAACACTTCATCATCAGTATGAGGGGCCACAACAAACTCAGTCTTATAAATAGCAGCTTCTCATAGTGGGTCAACCAGTTTGATGGTGACAAGATGGTTTTTGGAGTCTGCCCTCTCCCCGGTCAACTCGTCTGAAGCAGCCAAGGCCAACGTGGTTCAAAACATCAAAGTTCATGCTCAATAATCCAGGTAAGAAAGTCCAAGTTGTTTTGAACCCCTTTGGCCACTGCTGCCTCAAACGAGTCGGCGGGTAGTTACAGTCAGTTATGAATCTTAGTGCACTGTGATAGACAGCATCAAACATCTGCAGGGTGCTTGTAGGAGCTTTCATGTAAATATGTCACTGGAGGGAAGGAAAGTTGCAGTTACAAGGTGTTTCCTAGTGTTAGACAGGATCCATTTCTGAAAAAGAAATCCAGTTGAACTTTCAGTTTCTTTACCGAATTTTTGACACAAGGCTAAAAAGAGAGATGCAAATCAATCGGAAATATCCAAGTATTTGTAAGAATCAGCAAACTCAACGGGAACACCATTGGAAGATAAGATAAATGAAGGACTGCTGGAACCGACTTCCTGTTTGAAAACATCCCTTTGGTTTTGTCAACATTTAGCACCAGTTTGAGTTGGAACAAATATGACTGGATGATGTCGAATGTAGACTGTAAAAGCTGGAAACCCTTAACAACTGTTTTAGCTCAACAATAAGCAACAATATCATCAGCATAAAAGTGTAAGGATGCATCAGGAATGATCTGACCTACATTACCTATTTAGGTTGTGAAGAGGGTGGGTCCTAAGATTCAACCTTGTGGTACACCATTGTTAATAGTTAGATAACTGGAAGAAGTACCGTTATGTTGAACACGTTGCCTCCGAGAACCAATGGTGTGATCTGAGAAACCATTTTCTTAGAGCTTATGACAAGATGTCATGATCCACAGTGTCAAAAGCTTTAGACAGGTCTAAATAAAGTCCAGCACAATAATCCTTAGCATCCACTGCTTCAAGAACATCATTAAAATCCTTCAGTGAAGCAGTTGTTGTGCTGTGTTGTTTCCTGAAACCAGATTGATGGAGAGGTAAGATGTTAAAATAATCCAAATGCTTCTTGATTTGAAAGTTTATCAGTTTTTCAAGGATCCAAGCTAAAATACAGAGTTTAGAGATTGGTCGATAGTTGCTCAGGAGTTTCCTCCCTTCAGTAAATGTACGCTTTTTTCCAAGCATTTGGAATGCTGTTTTGAATCTTTAACTCGTTATAGTCATCATTTAATCAACTAAAGTTAACATCCAGCACCATCTTCCCTCCTTTAACTGTTTTGAACCAAATCCATGATATAAAAACATGTTCAATGCAACTAATATGATGCTGAGTATTAGTATCATGACAGATAAAATTAAACATTCATGTAATCTTTATCAGATAGCTTCTTGCGCACATTAAAAATAGTAAGCACCCATTGCGGCCATCTGTGTGTGGAAATTGGTGAGAGTCGTGTCACACCTGCTCTCGTGGTTTTTTGCCCATGGCCTCGTGTTTTCTATTTCCAAGTTATTAAACAGAACTTGACACCACTAAAGTCTCCAGCAAACTGTCCTGATTGTATCAACGTCAATCTGTTTCTACAAGAATTCTATAGATTTGGTTTCAGTGGCACACAAGCAGAAGTAAACAGATCTCTGCAAAGAATCGACGACTCGTGACTGAGGGACGCTGGCCAGTTTTGGGGAGGAGGAACTAGAAGGCAAGAGTGATGCACACACACACACACATACACACACACACACACACACACACACACACACACACACACACACACATACACACAAAAATTGCCCGAGTTCCAGTCTGTAACATCGGCTCAGCATGAATGTTGTTTTTTCACTGGAACTATCAAACCTTGACTTTCCAGAACTCACAGCGGTGATTCACTGCAACAATTCTCTCTTTCTACCAGTCGGACACACCTCTTCCAAAACTCACAGGATAGAACTGAAAGCACAACTCTCAGGCCTGATACTCCATTTAACACACGTTGCAAATTATCCATTAAATTTACGGGTGTTGTTGTCCTAATATGGCCTTTTTAACAAGAAATAAAGGAAGAAATATGCAACCTAAGGTTTATGTAAATCAGTGATTCTCGGCTGACGTTGTCGTAAATAAATAAATGGTGTGACAATACTTGTATAGGCTCTGAGCTAATGGTTGGAAGAAAAAGTAATTCAACAAAAAGACCCCCAAAAAAATGAATGCAGGATTTTTACCTCCATTAGAAGAAACCTCCTGCAAGCAGCTGATAACACTTTAAACAACAAAAATACAAGTATTTATGTGAGACTTTCCTCATTTCTGAGAATTATATTAGACAATAACTCTGAATATTAACATTCAGGCTGATAATGCCACACAAACAACTACATTATTATTTTACAAGGTAATCTGTTTTCAAGGGATTGTGCAGGTCTATTCTGTCATATTAATCGTTATTATTCTCAGACTATTACAATTTGCTGCACTTGGGTATTTTGCAACTATTGTTTTAAATTAATCCAATATTACAATGGCGGTATTAACACAGTGCAACCACTGCTGTACACAAAAAAAAAGGGGGCGGCATTTATCACAAAGCAGTGTGAAATGGGACCTGAAAGCAGAATTTACTGGAACGCTTAGAAAATGCAAGAGGTTTCAAGCATGATCAAATACATCCACTCATCCACTCAGTTTTTTTGTGTGGATTGACTGAAACATCAAATCCATTAAAAAAAAATCTGTTTACAAGAATTACATAAACATGTTGACTGTTTGAAAAGTCACACTTAATCCATTTGACTTATATTGACAGACTGATGTGCAAAAAGAAGCCTCTGGGGTGTGACTCCACTTAAACACCTCCCCAAACATCCATTCAGTCTCACAAACACACCCAGCTCTTTCCTATTGTATGAGGGAAGGAAGCCCTCCCCTTTAAATTAACTGGTATACTGGAGCAGTCAGGGATAAGATGACACTCTAAAGAATTATCATCATTACACGGCTCTGACAGAAATGGGTATCAGATTATCAGCGATGAGGGTGAATACTAACAAATCTCCCAGCAGCTAACTGGCTTAAAGGAAGACGGGTGGCAGCTGACAGTGACACCCAATAAATCTGCTCATGTTTCAGCTCACAGAGCAGCTTCCAGAAACATACCCAATATATCGGCATTGCACGTTCATATCTCCCCTATTTCTTCTCCATGACCTAAGTTTTTTCCAATACTCTAAAAGCTAAATGGTTGTGTTACAGGATACAATAAATGAATTATCTACAGCAGGTGAAACGTGGAGCTTTTAAAAAGTAGTACAGTCATTCAGAGGCTACTGGTGAGTAGATCAATGGTGTTTTGCTATAAAGCAAAAAAGTGGAAAACGACTGGACCATTATCACTGGCACAGTGCTATACAGAAGTAATCTAGAGTATTAGTCTAGTTCAGGGTCTGCAACCTGCGGCTCTGGAGCCACATTTGGCTCTTTGGTCCTTCAGCGGCTCTTTTAAGCTTTGAGCAAAACGAATATAAAACTGAATTTTATAGGATGTTATATACGCACAACAAAACATGAATAGTTTTAGCAGTTTTCCTGTCATTTCCTTTGCAAATAATAATAATAATAATGAATTCAATTTATAATGCACTTTTCATTAATAAAAATCTCAAAGTGCTACAAAGTGTAACAAAGCAACGATCAAAATAAAACAAGTGATAAAATCAAATAAAATCAATAATAATATTGATTTTAAAAATGAGTGGATACTAGTAATAATACACAGATGTTATACTCACTTTAACTTTATGCTTTATTTCTTCAAAGTAGGATACTCAATTTCTCCACAATAAAAATTATTAAAAAATCACATATGCCTGCACAGTTCATTGTTTAAGTTAAAAAAAAACTGGCAAAAATAATAAATACTGTATACTTTTTCTTTACAAGAATCCAGTCTTCTGTGATGGACTTTAGCAACCTGTGCAGGGTGCCCCCGCCTCTTCTCGCACAGTGACTGCTGGATATGAGCACCAGTGTCCCCATGACCCGAAAAAAGATGATGGATGGATGGATGGATGGATGGATGGATGGATGGAATTAGTCTTTTCTTTTGTCTGAAAATGTAAAAATTTGTATCAATATGTTTTTAGTTTTATAATTTCACATCTACTGACCAGAAAAGCCCCCTCTAATAAACTTAAAGTGGCCCATGGACCACTAGTTGACAACGGCAGCAGGTTTTGCAGCTCTGGACATTTTTTTAAATTTTGTGAACGAAGGGGCATAAATGGCTCTTTTGATGGTAAAGGTTGCAGACCCCCCCCCTGATCTAGTGTTATATGCTCAAAGACTGCATGTATTATAAACACGGTGCCCTTGCCATCTCTCAGTGTTGGAAATTGAAACCATGCTGGACCCAGTTATGGGATAAATCATATTATATGTTTGGAACCAGAGACTACATATTTAGGATGTGGAGCTTTAAGGCCCACTCCCTTATGATCATGATTTAACAAAGTATATCAACTTTGTTTTAAGCATAAAATAACTAATTGCACTAAATGCATTAGAAGAAAAATAGCAGCAAGACAAGAACTATGTGAGTAAACAGACAAATATTTACCGAGGTGTAATTTTATACGGGCAAGGTCCCATTTTGTACAAATATCAGGACTTACAATTTCTACAGGGATCAACCAGCAGGGCTGGTTTCATTCTGGCTTCAACCTCTGTGTCCTGGTTAGAGATCTAGATATGTTTTTTTGATTTTTATTTATTTATTTATTCATTCATTTTATAATAAAATACCAAACAATTAACATATATATATAATAAGAAAAAGAAAAAAACACAAAGGCAGCAGATGACGAAAAAATCTTATTTTATCTGCCCCATATTCTCTAATAAACAATTCAAACAGCCATTTTCTTTAAATACCAAAACAAAATGAACAACTCATTTAACTTCCTTTATCTCATAAAATCCATGTATGATCTTCATGAAGCTTATTGATAAGAGGAGAAGAACTCCTGAAACTAACCCCTAGATAATCCCTCACATATAGTGCTTCAAAAAATGCTCCTGGGATTCTTCAACCCCCACGGCTTTGTGCATCAAAACCATTTTCTCTCTCCACTCTCATGAAATAGCCGAGGTGTCCGTCCCCATCTGGAGACTATAAACTCGCAAGTGACCTAAATATCCAGAAAATAGTGCATATGACATTACTGCGAGCAACACACAATAAAAATAACTAAAATTGCGTTGCGATCCATTCTGGTTTCCATTACAAGCTTGTAAACATACAATTTGACATCAAAGAAACCAAAAGAGCTGGTATACTTTAAAATACATCAGTAAACTAACTGTGTGTATTGTGACACTAAAGGATATGAAGCCAAACAACACATTTCCACAGTGAATTATACACAACACTCAAAGACAAAAAAAGAAAGAAAAATGGCTCTTTTGTGAGCGCAGCGCATCCCAAAGGAAAACCCTCGATCACGTCAGAACCCCTGGTCATTTTGTAATGTCTGCTGCCCAGCAGTGGCTGCAGTGCCACGAGGTGTGCACACTGTGATCTGTGGCTTCAAGACAAAGTGCTAAAAGCCGAGGGCATTAATCCCCCCCCTGTTCCACAGTCCATTGCCCAACTTATCTTTTCTGAAAGATCCCCAGCTCCAGGGATCATTTCCAGTTTAATAATGGATCCACACCCCACCTGCACAAGGTAATGTTGTTTTTGTTTTTACAGAACCATCCGTACAAGCTGCCATCGTCACACCCTGAACATCCCAGAGAGAATATCAATGTTTTTTTTTTCCCACCCCAAGAATCAAATTAGGGTCAGGAAGTCAAGAATGAATGCAGATAAATTACTGAATAATTAATAAAGTCTAATTCATGAAGAGGCGCGTACCTCAGCAGCTCTCATTAAACGATCATTTCGCAAAGCAGCCTTCGGAGCGTTGTCGCGGCAAACGTTCGTCTCAGCACAAATTTTCCTCAAACTGTAATTTGGAAAGTTGGGATACGGATCTCAAATGGGTTCTTAAACAAAACCACGAGGAGGAATACTGCACATTGCCCTCCTCGCTTGACAGTGGCCTCCAGCAAGACTCATCCCTACCCTTGAAGAGCTGCAGGCAATGCTGTCATTACCTTCAGCTCTGTGGAGTTTTACCTTCCTCAACAGCCGCACACTCAGAGAAGCTTATGCTCCTTGTGAAGGCGCCTCCTCATGGCAAGAATATTAAAAAATGGGCCTGATGGTGTTCACTTGGGAAGATGTCTGTCTTTATTGTGTGGGGAAATGAGGAGGCACTTGCCCTTAATGTGCAGGTACTGCTCTCTCCATGAGCTGACAGGATTAGCCTCACTCTGCAGAGTCTGCCTAATGTTATTGTAAAATGCTGAATTAGACTATTTTGACCGTCTAATTATACTTCAGCGTCTCAATGCATCTGTTTAAATTTATCCCTCCTTTTTGTTTCTGCAGCACATGTAGCCGGTTCATCACCGAGGCTGCGGTTTCTTTGTGAAACAACAAGCAGCGTGGATTAATTGCAACAGTTCCAGCGACAGAACAGTGGTTTATCCAGAAAATATGCTGCTAATGACTGCGCGTCACCCTGCCTGTCTGTGGCTGTATGTATGTGCCTATGTTAATGTGCCAGACTTTAACCAGCCAGTTTGATGTGCTAAAAAACACAGAAAGCTGCACAGATGGCTTTGGTCATTACTTGATTGATTTGCAATGTGGTAGTCTTTTAGAAATGGTCCAATACACTGAAACTGTAAAGCAATAAAGAAAAAAAAAAACAAGCTTTGTCCGAGGAGTGTTAATCTTCTGACATATTCCCAATTTCCTACATGATTTTCAAATGGATGATGAAGACTGTCAGGAGCAAAAATGCAAAGTAACTGTAACATCAAGACCAACACATGTTCCCCACTGCTGGAGCCAGAGACTCTTGGCTCCGAGTGAAAGCTTCCCAGCCAGCTCTTCTTGGCACTGCTGGCTCTGTCCTGGGCATACTGATTCTCATATCAGGGTTCATTTACATAATCCTGCATGTGACGGGTCTCAGTCTGATGACGGGTGGTAATGCATTCCTGTAACAATGTTTCACCCCTCAACATGCCAACATAAACACTACAGTGATGATATCTACCGGTAGTAAAGCACACATAGACTTTACATCGTTAAAAAAAAAGAAAAGAAAGAAAACTGTGATAAATGGTGTCAGTGCTTTAAAACGTCATTCTTAAATCAATTCATTCTGTTTGGGGGAATTCTAAGATGAAAATAAAACCATAAAAAAAGGTCGTTTCCCTATTGAAACAAGGCCTTAACTAGATAAATTGTATTTCCTGTGAAAATGGAGCGTGAATGCTTATTGCTGAAGAATGTGCTGAAAAGCAGCTGAAATTAGCTAAAATATGCTGAAATGTAGTTAAAATGGAAGAACAAACCTAATTCAGCAGAAGAAAGCAGAAAGAACACATACAGTATTTGCTGAATTAGGTTTAAAAAGGCAGAAATGAGCACATGGGAAATTAGGTTTAAAAAAACAACAACAACATAAAATTAGCAAAAAAATGCTGAAAGGTAACTAAAAAGGTAGCCTGGCCCTCGCCTTCCTGCGCAGCTCCGCTCAATTCTCATTTCCCTTCACTGCACAGTCTGGGACTTCTCCCATTAACAACGATTTCTCCGGTAGATTTTTGTTCGGACCAATCAGAGAACAGAAGGGGCGGAGTTTTTGGCCCCTAACCCACGCCCCCACCTGTCCCAGCGCAGCCAGCAGCGAGCATTCGCATGTTCTCATTCAAAGCGATGCAAAGCGATGCAGGACTGTTTTATATGTGACACAAATTTATTAATTTCCCCTTCTTAATCCCTTATCTGGAGTTTTCTTTTGTTTTTTTTCCCAAAAGTCAAGTAATCGCTCCCTCCTCCTTCTCCTCCACCCTCCGTTGAGTGAAATGAACAAGGAGGAAATGGCTGAGGTTGTCACGAGAATTAAACTCGGGTTTTACGTTGCTGACCGAGTCCCATCAGATTTTCTGGTCTTTTGGTGAGCTGGACCAGCGATCCATGGTTTTATTTTATTTTATTAAAATGTTTTATTAACATATAAACACAGAATTTGCGCAGCGAGAGAAAAGCTGCAGGAGGCGGAGCAGTTGTCAGTCAAGTTCACCAGAGCACGGGGGGTGGCTCTGAGGGGAGGGAGCAGAATGCTTTCCCTGTTCAAAATATCCAATGGTTTTGTTCCTCAGCAGAGGCCAACGCCTCCAGCA